>VCCN01000353.1:2762645-2776841 GCA_006491835.1 Architeuthis dux | reverse complement strand
ACTTTCCCTATTTAGGTCGGTTAGCATATTTTGAATGGCTTCCCGAACGAAGTTTGTGGAGGGTTTCTCACAGCAGTAGGACTATAGACGGCGGGATGAAGTGACACTTGGATCGCTGGAGTGGCATGAATAGATGCCCGAGCTAGCAATAGGGGTCTGCCGCCCCTTTGTGGGAATGTTCCGACAGTTTACGCGTGATTAAAACACCGGACGTGAATCTTCCGTAGTTAGTAGATGTCTGAACGGGCTATATAGTTCTATCGACCCTTTGAAGTAGAATCAGTACAGAACGGCTGTCTGCAACTATGAGCACAGACCCTGGTCATCCAACATAAGCAAATGTTCGCTGACTATGCAGTTCTGCTATTCCCATCAGATGAGTGACCCGACAGGAGAATGGAAGTGAAACCAACTTTACTGAATATATGTTATTGTCTCTATTTTAGGTATTTCTTCCCCGGGCATCGTCGGAATTAACTGTGTATGTGTGTGTGTATGTGTGTATGTGTGTGTATGTGTGTATGCGTGCGTGCCAGAATAAGCTAAGATTTGTAAATAACTACTACTGTAGTGATATGTATGCTCAACCATGGCCGTGTGCCAGGCTATTCTAAGCTCCGTAAATGTCCATGCCTTGCGCAATGTTGCTTAGCAATTTGGTAATGCTGACTCTTTTACGGTGAATGTACCAGTCTAAATCAGAAAAAGAATATGTTGTTTGTACGTGCACATGCATATGAGATGAGAGATACTACTTATATTTTCAAATAATCTACATAAGAAATTGATTACTTATCTCTGCAAGAAATGTGGACATCTACTTTCTTAAATTATGGTGGGTTTCTGAAGTTTCTAGGAAGAGCATGTCTGACTTGACATGCGCAGTCACACCTTCTTCTGGGCTTGTGTCTTAATACATGCAGGTACACGCTGATAAAGTTCGCCTGCTGTTGGAAGCTTTTTCAATCACCGCCCACTGTTATCATGCAAACCTCTCGTCTCTGTTACATAATATGCAAATACATGTAGGCAGCACTTCACACACACGTTGACTATCTGGGCATTTCAGAGAAATGAGCATACTCACATTTCAATAGTTAGCAACGAGACACAGAATCCCTGAGGAATGGGTCTAGATTTGCGCTGGTTTGTATTAGAAACCTTCAACCAAAACTGTCACCGAAACTGTCAACATAGGTTTCTTCAGTTTTCCAGTTGGTCTTGTTGTCTGTCTATCTGTCTGTCTGGTTGGCTGGTTGGTTGTAAGTTTATTTTAAAATGGTCCCTTAGTTTGTCCCCAGCAAAAGGCGAGAAAGGTAATTTATTCATGGATCACTGCTTTTTAGATTTTTTAAATTTATTACCACCCAATAGGGAATACTGCCAAAATACATTGGTCACGTGACAGTTTCTATTGAGTGACTAACCAGACCGGTTTCTTCATTTCTTTCTTTTTTGTTAAGATATGTTTGTTTTTTGTTATCACTGAAAGACAGCGTATCTTTCCCTGGGGTATGCTATTGAGTTAATTAAAAAATGATTTTCGTGTATGTGTGGCTAAAAAAAATGTACTCTTAAGTTATTAGGAATATTTCAGAGAGGAAATATACACACACATGCGCAGAGAGAGGGGAAAAGAGAGAGGGAGAGATAGAGAGAGAGTGTGTGTGTGTTGGTGGGGGAAAGGAGCAAAGCTACGAGAGTGAAAAGAGAGTAATAGAGAGAGAAGAGAAAGAAACACATATAGAAAAACGAACACGTAGAGATAATAGCTAGAGAGGAAAGAGAAAGAGAAAAAAACAATAATAAAGATACAGAAAGAACAAAAAGGAAACAGAAACGATACAAAAAGGAAGAAAATTCCCTGTTCATCTTCAATCTGTGAACATAAAATAAAAGTAAGTTAGTGTTACGTAATGGTCAGTGGCACCTATGATTGGTTATAATTAAAGCCCGCAGTTTTAATTTGATTAAGTTAACACTGGAGGACTGAAATGTTCTCACCATCGGAAGAAGGGCATATCTTCACTAGAGAATGTTTAATGTCAACGGTCACCGATTGGCGTCAGTAATTTCGAATACGAATCTTAAGACAGCTGTCCCATGCCTCGTGGGGGCAACATTACGAAGGTTGGCGGCAAAGGTGTCCGACAGGGAAATGATTGACAGTCGGCTCTTGCTGTGTGATAGATGAGTAAATTAGCTTAACGTAACCAGGTGGAGTAGGAATGAGACTTCGATAAAACACAGATGTTTGAAAGCGGATATCAGTAGGAGGCGTGTCAGGGGTGGAATTATCACAAATGGGCCCGACAAAAGTCGACCCGCGAGCTTAAAAGGGGACGAATGTGTGTTATGATTAGGAGCGAGAGAGACAGAACTGACAGTCAGGGGAAGTTGATACGACAGCTCGCGCGGCCTCCGTGTCCTTTGGGCCACGTGCAGTTAAAATACTCGTGACTAACACACGCATAAAACCATCAGTACCCGTGACCAACCTATATCCTAAGTACAGCATTCCCTATCTTTCTCTTATTATCCGCTAACAAATCGACATCGTGTGCTGTTACTATATGTTTTGCAACTGTTATGTCTGTGTTTGTTTCACGTGACTAGAATTTACGGCAACATAAAACAATCTGGACTCATTTTTCAAACACGGCGTTTGTCT
The DNA here is from genome assembly GCA_006491835.1 of Architeuthis dux. NCBI lineage: Eukaryota > Metazoa > Mollusca > Cephalopoda > Oegopsida > Architeuthidae > Architeuthis > Architeuthis dux. The sequence goes on along the minus strand of VCCN01000353.1, from coordinate 2,774,170 downwards.
ATTTTTCATCCACTGAACTGCATGCCGCATGTTACCCAATAGTAAATGCCGTTACGCAACATGTTAGCCAACTGCATTATGTCTCTTACACGCCGTGTAACATGTCCTGAGGGTAGAGCATGTGTTTCACAAAAACTTACCGAAACTCATATCGGTCAGCGGTCAAACACGTGAATGAAACATGGATGTATTAAAATAACCCAACAGGTACTAGATCCAGGACATCTAATTACATATCAACCTAAATATAATCTAATAGAGGTAAAGGTTATGTTTGATGACTGGTGCGATTCAAAGGGAATTTCATTACGAATAGAGACTGGGACAAACTGCTACTCCATCACACAGCAGTGAGCAACTGTCTCGTTTGAATGACACCTTGGGACAGAAGAGACCTTTTCTTTGACAAGAAATCGACTGTCCTCCCATTATAGATGCAATACAGCAAACAATCATGGAGCTGGAATAGGAGGTTCTGTCACATGCGGCGTATTCTCCAGATATGCCATTTTCAGAATGACACTTGTTTCACTCTGGGAAATACTCTTTGTTCAGTGAAAACAACGATGCAACACACAGTTTACACGAAAAGTGGCGAATCTGAAACAATTAAGTAGATGACTGAAGAATGATGCTGTGGGTTTATATGAATGTAAGTTTCTATAAAAAAAATGACACTAAGTTTGCAATGATCTAATATTTATCATCATGATTCATGGAAGGGTTGTTACACTTTTTCTTTGAAAACACTTTTAACTTCTTAAAGTTTTAATACTAACAGCATTATGTAATACTCTGAAATGCCAATTGTAACTTGGCAAACACCGTTCGTTTTTGATGGACTACATTATTTTCCTTCTGGAGGATACATTTTCAGTAACAGGACGGTCACGAATGAATTTCGCTTTTCCAGGGAGTAGAGTTCTACTTTAGTCTCTCGCTTTTAAAATATCCAATCATAGTAAAAGAACATGTCGAATTATGTACATACTTTTATAACCAGGTATACATGTGTGAGAGCCCAGTTGAAAAACAGGATTTCGAATGAGAATATTAAAAACGAGACAGACCTCCTTCACTTGAAAAAATGATGAATCGCTCCACCCATTCTGCCTTGTGCTGTACTAAGGAACAGTTAATAAACATACTTAATGCATTTCTCTTGTCAACGGTCTTCTATGATTGTTGCTGATAGACGAAACAGGAAGACACCATAAAGTGCCGGTGCACTTTCTTCAGGTAGAAAACGCCGCCTTGAGTTCATATTCTCTTACATAATCAACCTTGTTTTTGAGATATCAGTTTGGAAATTACCTTTGAAATAAGAAGACCGGTTTTCGCAGAGAATTAGATGACTTTCCTGAAGCAACTGTCTTCAGCAATATTGGTTCTATTCATCTGTTTTTGCGTTCTTCTGCATTGCCACCGTCACTGCCAACACCAGCAAGAGATGAAGATCACAATGTGAGACTCTTTGGGGAAATTAATACGAAATAGGTACGTCATTCATTCTTTATGGCTCCAATGCTTTCTTTTGTTTTGTTTACATTTTGTTTGCTGAGGAAGTAAAGATCAGTATCACTAAGATCCTCCAGCAAAGATAAGTACCACTATATATAACCAAGTATTGGTACCATCCAATGGGACCAAGTTAATAACTGCACCACCAATGGAAGTATTAAAGGTAAGGATGAGCAAAAAGAAAAAGAAGCTTTCACAAATATCTTTTAAACTCCATTTATTTTTTCAAACATAATATTGCCATCGCCATTTTAAACAGGGGGCCTGCAATGGTCTACCCGGGGTATGCATCCACATCTCTTTGAATGGTATAATAACCTAACCCAGTCAAGTAAAGATAAGTACCACCCAATTTAACCGAGTAAACATTATCGGACAAAGTAAAGATCAGTACCACCAAGAAGAAAGGTGGTGCTGATCTTTGTTTGACCCTTGTTTTCTTACACCCATATGTCATTATTAAAGTCGACATTCTAAACTATACAATTATCTTCTGACCGGAATCATATTCCCACTCGATACCTCAAATGTATGAGTTGTATCATTCAATAAATACGTCCATGTTATTAGAATGCGTGCATTAAATTAAAGTCTAAATACTCTCATTGAAATTCATAAGTATATTAATGGATGTCTGTTAATCTTTGTTAAATATTTAAAACATTGTTTTTAACTGATTAAAGGGAAAATATCATGTATGTTATGTTCCCTACTCTGGATAGGTTTATTTCATTTTAATTATTTTTGCTGTCATTACTATTTATAGTAATGTCATCGGATTTCGTTAAAGTTAGTTTTACTTGTTTATCAACAACATAATTACGAAATCGGTTGTTTATTTGTGTGTGTTTTATATTGTTTATTATTGAGTTCTTTATAAAATGATGTAGTATTTTAATCTATAGAGCTCAGCTAATCTCTACTTCTCTTACATTATTGTATACATTTACTAAATAACATGAATAAAATACTCATGAACTCATGATACTTAATTACAAAACTCGCTTTAAATACTGTACATATTAATGACAGCAACAATGATAAACAATATGACGGAGTGATCTGAGGAAGTGGAGTGTCCATGCGATGATACATAGCTACGTGAAAGCGATGTACCAAATGTGAAATTACATATGGGAGCAAATCAAGACTTAACAATATGCCCACTAGCAGTGAAACAGTCGGCAGCAAGCTAGTCTCGTAGACCACCACTACTATAGTGAGTTCAATACCGATTGGGAGAAGCGCATAGGTGTTAGAGTACGCTAAGCTTACTAAAATCATATTGCTCTAGTGACGTTGATAATACCTATGTTATCTGCTCCAATTGGTACCATTCTAATATATATATAGCCCAGCATAGTGGTGCCAGACCATTCTAAACTTAGTAAATGTCACTAAAATCAGAGAAGGTTGGAATTCGGCCGTTAAATACATCACACCGACTGTTTTAATCAATGGGTCTTAACCTTTTTAAGCCAGCCCACCGCGATATCTCCAAAAAATATGATGTTCCCCTTATTATAGAAAAGCAACTTATATATCACGTGGACAATGTGTAATGGTATACGGTTGCACATGTCGATATGTAAACGACAAGCGGGTCGCGGGTCGCGGGTCTCCAAGTATGTATGAGTTCATTTCTTTCCGCAAATGAACATCTCGTTCCAGGTGGGATGATCGACTGGGGCCTGAACGAGAATAATCTGTGGACGGAAACAAACAGTTGGTCCATACAGCAAAAAGGCTCTCCCATGTGGTCGGAGAGAAAGTCGACAACATCATTTAAAGGAAGAATGGGCTCCTTTTTTCTGTTGATAAACAGCGATGCAGGGTAGGTTCGCGGATCAATCATGGTATTGGATTCCGTTTTGTGGAAATCCTAATAAGTTGTTTAAGTTCTGTTTCTAGTTACTTTAATGGAAGATTGTATACTCGGTGACTCTGTAAAGAATGCTTTATTTACTTTCGCGTGGCACGTGTACAATCTATCTCTGTTCCCGTTCTACAGTCAATGTGTCTCTCTCTTTCCTTCTCCCTATTTAATTCCGGTTCGGTTGATCGCCACCAAACCATAGTGGTCTGGGTGATTTCTAATCTACTCTGTGTGCATACATCCTCCTTATCTCTTCCCTACTTAGCTACGGTCAATTAAATTCGACCCAGGCAGGCGCCCGAGACGCGGGGCTTGCCCACCGAAGAAATGGACTGTGCCTTCTTCAGATTTATAACTGACTACAATTGTTAGATATTTAGGCAGCCGTGGGCGGAGGTCACAGATTTGACGCTAGCAGGTGTTGAAGGTTATAAACAGGATATCGATGGAAACCCCAAATTGCAAGGTGTCAAGGACCGGAAGACATATTCGGCGTTCAAAAGTCATAAACAGAATATCGACTGAACCTGCATGTGGTGGCTAGAAAATCAGCGTGGGCGTTCGAATCCGATAGCAGTGACACAGAGGCCGTCGAAAAAGCAAAGAGACACAGAGCGCCTTCGGAAGCCAGATAGAGATAGAGAGCAGCAGAAACTGCTCTGACTGTCTCCACCATTTCACGTGACACTCTTAGTGTGTTTTCCCTGACCCCAAAATGGCCAAAATGATATCAGGACCTGTCAATTCACCAGCGGATGCTGCTTGAGTTCTCCGTGGTGGTGCCAATCTAGGCATCCAAACGTAAACTCTGTGTCTCTTTTTTGGCTAGATAATCTGACCCCATATCGAATTCAATTATGTGTGTATGTTTTAACATTTGGAAATCAAGCGTGGGGAAATTCTGACTCAATCAATCCAAACGCATTAATAGTGTCTCGCTATATATTGTAACCTATGGTGGTCATAGTGGTTCTAATCAGGCCATTCTAATCCTCTTCCTCCCACTCTCTCCCACACTCTAACGGGTGATGAGTCAACTCACAAGATTTCATTACAAATGCTTTGTAAGAAATACTGTTTTTTCTCATTTCTTTATTGAGTACACTTTAGTGACAACAACATACTTACCTCTTCGTTTGTATACCTCGCAAAGTGAATGGGTTAAGCACTAGTATATAGTAAAATTATCAAGTAATACTATTGTGTGATTAGGAATTATTAGTATTGTATAATTAGGAATTCACCAGTTAAGCCTTAAATGAGTATGAGCTAATATTATTATATAAATAGGAATTAATCAGTTAATCCTTAACACGTCTCAATTCTGTGCCATGGGACGCTTTTCGCTATTGCCCCCGAATTTCAAATTGACACCCAATCAATGTTCCCTCTAAGTTTCTGTAGTCAGTATGCATACGAATCTTATGTTGTGCATTTCTTTCCTGTGACAAAAGTATGTGCGCACTTTTGAATTCGACATAGTGAATCAATAGTGTTCAATAAAAACTCAGTGAGCTATCTGCAGAATTTTAAATATGTTGTGCGCACATTGATTTTGTGCGCTGGTTGCAAAATGTGTGCACGCGCACATCTCGAAGGGAACTATTCATCCAAGTGTATTCAAATATTCCCCTTGTGGAACGTGACCCTCATGTTCAGAATCACTGGCTTAATCGAGTTTTGATAGGTTAATAATGTCAAATCCATTTTGTATACTTTTAGAATAGCAGATTACTGTGCGCAGAACAGAATTAACTGTGTGTCTTTCTTCCCTCTTCTCTTTAATCTATTTATTTCATGCATCACATTTTTGCAGAAATCTTAGAAATTCTGGAATTTGATAATGAGGTTTTTTTTTCTTTTTTAAATGGCGTATGTTCGTGAAGATTACACTGTGAACACTTATCCTAGGAAAATACATGTACATGAGATAATTGGATCGGCAAATGTTTAGATTAAATAATGTCCATTCCGATGGAATTCTGTATTTGTTTGACCTGAAAATGTAGTTCAATAAACATTATGAGCATAACAACATAATGGTAAGAAAGTCGGGTAAAAGTGAACGTGTACAGGGTGCTTCAAAATGTATGCAACCGTATTTTGACAACTTGTATTTCATCATTATCACCATCATAATCATCATCATCATCATCTTCATCGCCATCGTCATCAACATCAGCCATCATGTGTCCACTGCTGTATACAATCTTTTCCCGGCTCCTTCCATGTCAACCGTGAGGGTGGTAACCTCTGCCAGGTCTCACCTGTTAAACGTTCTATCTCTCCTTCTTATGTCTAGACCTCTTCTACGGCGTTTGCTATCTTCAAGGCACCAATTTGTTAACCTGTTGTACCACCTGTTAACTTTACTTCTTGTCTTGCTAGGTGTTATTCAAGAAATTGATTAAACATAAGGATGCAAGAATTGGATTTTAGCAACAAAAAACAAAAGAATTAAGAGCCGAAGCGGTAAAAAGATTAAAATTGAATGTATAAAGGGAGAACATAACAGAAGAATAATGATAAGGCTGTACCAAATATGAGACCGCAACACGTTGCAAGGTAGCATTCTTTGGCAAGAAAATCTATTATTCGGCGGTACTGCTTGACTGAGATGTCCACAGACAAAATATGTATTGTTTATGGCATCTGGTATTCAAAATTGTCACACATCTGGGTACTGAGTTACCAGGCTCGTCGTTTCGTATATTCGATGATCGTATGAAAGCCGTTGTATCCAACGGGATTTGGCCGTAATAATTAGGAAAGGAGGAAGAACTCTAACAGTCAGTAGGAATGAATGAAAGAAGAGAAGAAAGAATGCAGACTCAATCATTCGACGAGGGAAAGTAACAAAATAAGACGAAAGAAACAAAGAAAGGAATGTAAGAATAAAGGAGAAGATCGAAACTAGATACAAGAAAAAGAATATCGAAGAAAAAACGATGTAAAACATAAATGGCACAACAAGTTTAAAACAGAGAAGGAAAGAGAATAAAAAAGACGATCGTAAACAAGAGAAAGAGAAAAGACGCCTAGATAAGAGACAAAGCTATACAAATGTAAATACATTTTTAAAAATTGGTGAGAAGTTTTGAATTTCAAAAGACAAGGGGAACAATTTGTTTTCAATATTTTATTTCTAAAGGAATCTAAATAATATTAAAAAATTCTGGAATTAAAATTCAAAACAAAAATAAATCAACAAGTCACTGAAAAGCATAAACCGACCGTGATAAAATGGTTGATGTTCGTTCAATACATTCAATTATGCGTGAATATTTTAACTTTTATAAAGACGTTCTTTTGATATTAACCATTAATTTCACACCAGATTACATATTTCTTTTAAATTTCTTTTAACAAAGGCATTGCTTTGAGGCTTTGTTTCCACAGCATAATGTCTTAGTTGTGTTTCTTTGTCTGAATTTGACTGAACTCAAAAAGTAATAACTAGTTTACCCATGCCGTCAACAAATGCCGACAATATTTCAAACAATTGTTCAATTGCATTGTACTTATACAATATCAAAAACATTATGTTGCGCTGCTGTTTTTTGTTTTATGTTCGACCAGAATGGACATGGATTTTACGCATTTGCAAATTAATAAATAAATATAAAATAAATAAGTGAGGTAGGCTACTCTATCATTTGTTAACACGTTATCTCCCTTAACAAATGTTACAGACGGGCAATATAGTCCATCACCTGACATAATATATAATCGGATACTCTTAAGAAATTTCGGATGTTACCAGAACTTTTAAGGATTCCCAGTAATTAATCAGATTTTTACTAAATCCAGTTCAATACGATACAGAGCCAAATTGAAGGGGGTATAGGTAGAAATATTGTGTTGCGCCACTATTTCAAGCTGAAAAGATTGCTAGCGTAGACAAGTCTGCAATTCTGGCATTTAACTGTCTGCGAATACCGATTTATGTCCCTGATGGGAAATGCGTAAATGTCTAACCACGAGGCAGGCATTGATACAATGATACAAAACCAATTACATTAGCAAAATACTATCTGAAATATCATGTCAATTATCAAAATAACAGAATCACCATCAATAACGTTTTTTATGTGAAAGGGCTCTAAGGAGGTACAGGTGGCCGAATGGTTAGCAGCATTTATAATGGAATCAGATTTCAGCTGAATATAGTTAGTGTTCACTTCGCACTAATGCTTTTGAGAAAGGCATGAGTCCACTTCGAACCTCCCCGAGTGATTGATGAAATACGTTCGCTGGCACATTGATTGGCATCTAGGAGATGGACAGTGATTCCAAACCAGGAGTGGAGCCCCAAAGGCAGAATAATTCCAACTCGTCCTACAGATCAGGTCAGGGATTTCTCCTTGCTGCTGGTACCTGTCACGTGTTACTCGGAGAGGAGAAAGGTAGGTCTTTGTTTGTTAGGTACTGTCCACAGATAATGTAGAACAGAAAACAACAACAATAGACAGTAGTTCGAACAACACTTGGAATGTTAATACATTGACTCAACATTGCAGAATGTAATTTATTGCTTAGCGGTTGTGCAGTTTTATTGAGGTTTGCTTCAGTTGGAAACATAACCGTCCCTGGGTGCTCTGATGAATAGCAGGTCCAGTCCGAGAAATAATTAGACCATATTGTGACAGCATCAGAAACACTAGCACGAATACAACACTCAGAAACCACAGACAAGTGAACACTGAACACCCCAATATATGAAAAAGTGTATCTCAACCCGCCTAGTGTGCTGGGGCTGGGGTGGCAGTTAATCGAGATGACCTTAGTCCCCACGGCTTGTATCAACAAACTGTTTAGTCACAGTATGGTTTGATTTCGAATGAACCAGTTGGACTGTCCTGTTTCGATCTTGTCCGTAGGAAGCGAAGAAAACTTTACCATCTGGTGAGGGTAATTTTATGCCGCAGAGAGAGGGACAAGATACACATCATGGAGCTGGAAATCTGGAACCGTATCAGGTAAGTAAATGGAAGGTGATCTCAAATGTTTATCTAGATTAAATCTTGTCACGCTAATATAGACGCATACACCAATAAACAACTATGTATAGATTGAGTTAAGAGAGAAAAAACGTATTAACACAAAATACATTTCGTTAATGCAGAATAAATAACAAATCACAGATGTTTACAAAGTTTGATATATATCATAGAGAGAGAGAGATAGAGAGAGAGGGGGTGGCGGAGAGCGTGCAGCTAGTCTAGCAAACCATTAATATGTTCAATCCTCACTAGGGTATCGATATGTATGGGCTTTACTCAGACTGAGGTAAGCTTAGTAAAAACCTTTAAGTTCACATATACACAAACAAAATCCCCCATACACAATATATATATATATATATATATATATATAAGCAGTGCGTTTGTTGGAAGTTGAGGATACATCGCTCGCAATAACCACAAGTGATTTGTGGTTTAAATATGAACATGCACGAATATATAATAATGACATCACTACTACTACTACTACTACTACTACTACTACTACTACGACGACGACGACGACGACGACGACGACGACGATGATGATGATGAGGGTGCTACTGAGGATGATGATGATGATGATGATCATCATCATCATAACGAACTGGGAATCCGTAGAAGAACCGAGAGCATTCAGCCGACAGCACTAGTGAAATCAGCTAGAATACTGAGGTGAGTTCTGGAGTACAGAGGAGACTTTGTGTCACTCAATCCAAGTAAAAGCCATTTGGTTCTCGAGTACAAATAATAACTATAACGAAATATTCATCCCTGTAGAACACTGATTCAACCCAAGCAAAAAGCGTTACTTCAATCGATAGATTTCTTTTTTTCCTTCTTGCTCCAATCTCTTTCATTTTGCCATCTTCTAAGACAAACTCGTATTGATTATTCTGTTTATTTCTTTGGTTTGTTTATTTCTATTTTGATATTTTCCCCTCGATGACATATAATGTCAATAGATCAATACCTTTGGAGAAGGTTACCCGATGCCATTATTCCTCGTTGTTTATCGGGATTAATAGTTTCGGGGCCATAATCTTTGGCAACTGTGTTTGGAAACAATTCTGAATCTCGTCAGAATTTCATATCGAATAAGACGACGTTATTTATTGCCAAATTTAATTAATAAATGTGTTTGTTGCAGTTGTTATTGTATAGTTAAATATGTCATAGCTATATGTCTATTTAAGTATATATGTACGAATATACAGGATGACCCGTAAGAATGTTCTTGCTGTACCCCTTGTAAGGAGAGTAACGTTGCCCTCAATTGCACTTATCTATGCAATATTGTGCCCCTCTATCACACTGCTAACATCTATCTCACTCTGTTTTTCTTTTTATCTATCTATCTATCTATCCATCTATCCATCTATCCTGCTTGTATTAATTATTGACTTTTTCTCATTCTGTTTCGCATAACAACCAGCCCCCCTCACTCCCCTCTTACATTCTAATTTACACCTCTATCCCTTCTCTCTTCCAATACTTTCTATCTTTTCATTTCATTCTATCAACCCGTCATTTATTTCCCCCTCATTTATTCTCTCTTTATAACCTTCGTTCTTTATTTTTTTCCTTATATTTCGTTCTTTCTCCTGCCCTCGAAACTTCATTCTTTAATTCCCTTTTCTTTCGTTCCTTCCGTTGTTCTTTCCTTTATTCATTGCATCGTCGTTTTCCCTGAATACATTTTCCTTCTTTTCCTTCTCTAGTTTATTCTACGTTTTTTTTTCTTTTCATCCTTAGTTTTCATTTATTCCATCGCCCTTCTTTTTTTCCCTTTCTTGTTTCTCTCTTTCTTCTTTCATATTTGTAGTCTTCTATTTATGTTTTCCATCAGTTCCCCCGTTTCCTTCTTTCCATGTTTGTCTTCTTTCATGTTGTCTTTCTCTGCTTTGATCTTTTCCACCCACCCCCGGTATCATGTTCTGTCTTACCTCTTTCTCTCATCCAGCTTTCATAATGTATCTCTGTTTTTCCTTTTTTCCCCTACAGTCTCCTCCCAAATATTCCCTCTGTTCGTTTCTTCTTTTTTGTCTAAACTCGTTCTTTATTTATTTCCTTAACTGCGTTCTTTATCTCTCTCCCTCTCCTTCTTTCTTTCTTTATTTATGTTCAATATTTTCTTTCCCCTGTACTTCCATTTGTTGTCTTCTTCCGTTTTGGTTTTCTTTCTTCCATCATGATCTTTTATGTTTTTCTCCTTGTATGTCTCTTGTCTTTATCTGTCTACTGGTTTCAGGTTTTGTGAGAAACAATATGCAATTACATAAAAGCCGCTTGTTTGAAATAATGAAGAAAACCAAACAGAAACATCACTACTGGAATCAGCTGCTATTACACACAGGATATTTCGTCGTGTATAAACATTTTTAATTAGATCTAAACTGCAACACCCAGAATCAGAAATATGAAACACGGGCAAGGTTAACTGAATTCGTTCTAATTAAAATGGTTTCCATGAAAACCATTTATTTATGCTGTAAGGCCAACTCTCGAGCATATATTAAAAGACTAAATATAAAATACATTTGTAGAAAATACGAAATGTGTCACCATCGTTTGGAATCTGTTATTAGTTGTGCCAATGGGCAAATCGTGATGCATGAATTTAGAGCAAGACAACTCAAATAATTCCAGTATAATGGAATTGTTTTCCGTCCTTGCTGAGCGTAAATTCATCAAAGCTAGTATATGTGTATTAACTGACAAAGATGGCACATTATTCTTGAAGCGTGTTCAAGCCTCAATAACAGAATGTATAACTGACTGGTTCTTGTCGAGTTGAAAATAGCTGTAACAGTGTTTTGCTGCTAAAATTCCCAGGCAAGAATCGAGAAATAGGAGAGTGTTTGACCTATTTTATCCTGTATTTTCACGGCATTCATAGATGCTGCAGTGCTTACCTAGGTAATTGTCCATAGAGCAGAACATAGGGAGAAACAGGTGCATGCCTTTCACTCAGGCATTAGTGCAAAGAGAATACAAGCGGTCTCAGGCAGGATTTCATTAAATTCTCCGTACGGATAACGTATTCGCCACCATTCTCATTACCTTAACACACACACATACACACACAGACACACATTTTATTTATTTTATTATTTTATAATAAG
>VCCN01000353.1:2672489-2686042 GCA_006491835.1 Architeuthis dux | reverse complement strand
CCTGTGGCGGAAATATAAGTGACCTCGATCACCTTGGGAGATCGGTATATTGCATCATTGTTGTAAACAGGAAATCTCGGCATGGAAGCGGACAGAAATCTCGACACTCAAAGAAGACAGACATCAGCGGAGCCGAAAGGCACGAAACCGCTGTCCCTGCTGATGGACAGCCTGGCGGTTCTCCTTGTCTTCTCTCTTCCACTCTTCACTATCCGGCCGACAAAGATGTATGTTATGTAATAAAAATATGTCCAGATATTTTTACAAGCAAGTCTTCGGGTTTCCTTTCTATCCAAGCCCAGGACGTATGTATAGTGGGGTACTATACAACACGTGTCTAATTTAACTCAGCCTAACTAACATTATTATCTCTATTAATACAATCATGTGTAATCACAATTAAGCCTTAATGCAGAGTTAATGATTTGTCCGTGTTGATAACACACTTAATAAGAGATATTAGGTTAATTTAACGTAAAATAACATACTAATAAATGTATAACGCACAGAGTGAAAGATGTAAAAAAACCATGACAATATTATACTAGTGAGATCCATGGAAATCTCATAGGTGTTGACAAATAAGAATGTATCTTTACTCCCGCATATATGTACCCGCAGTTAAATTATATGATGTTGTTAAAGTAATTGATTACCTCTATATTATATTACATTTACTATAATAACATGCAGAGGGAAATGAAACTAATATATCTATAATGAAAGACTATTATTAAATATAACTGACTCCATTGAATAGTAACGGGTTATAAAACAATAACAACAATCATAGCGTAGTGATCCATAGATGGCCGTAGTAGTGACGATACGCTAATAGTAGCAGGGCTAGTAATATTAGTGGTAATAGGTTTAAGGGTCAGGCTGCCGTAGAGTGCTAATGATACTAGAGAGAGAAAGCGTAATGTTAGCGATATGTGCTTTCTTTCTCTGTGGTTTCCTACAGTAGTAAAAGGGATGAACTACATGTATGTTGCAAAGATGCAAGGTGCACACGTTAATTTAATGAGAATAAACAATACACATACTTTGCAACAATAATAAGAAGTATATTTATTACAGAAGACATTACAATAAGGAATTTCTCAGCTTTTGAGAAGAAGAAGACAGAATGCATTTAAAGAGTTCGGTTTACTCCTTAGTAAATGCCCTTAGTTTGTTGAAGATGTTAAGTAAGATAGTGTGTGTGTGTGTATGTGTACGTACGTAAAGTGAAGATTAGAGGCGCGTCTCTGTGTAAAGGGTGGGTCCGTCATGGATTTGTCAATCGACAGATTTAGACTGAACAAAGAATGACGAATAATCTGTCTTCATATAGAAAGACGTGAATGGAGGATGTGTGGCTGGTCGAAATATCGTCCATTGGAATGGGTCTCGTCAGAGTTCCAATGTAAAATATAAGATGACAAAAATACAAGGTTTGCCTGACTTGGTGTCTACAAAGGGTATCGTGTTTCGAGTCAAGTACCGTATTTTCATGTTCCGGAAAGCCAGTTATCCAAAAGCGCTGGCGGAAAAGATAACATGGTAGCACTGGACTGTTCCACCGGGGAAGCGATATAATCTTCCTGGCAAAAATACCTCCTGTCCACCGTTTCAATATATGCACTATTCCAGGTAAACGAAATTGCTGATAAAAGAACCCCCTTCCCACTTTTTGAAACTATGGACTCTTCAACTGAAGCAAATTTGCTGATATTTTGTCTTAGTGAAAAATGTCATAGCAATTCATATATATCCGTGAATTCTTTAGGCTGCAGACTTGTGTGGAAGGAGCAATGAATAAATGCCAGTTATAGGGAATGTTTAGTTACGCATCTAGAAATTGTAAAATATAAAAACCGTCGATATCAAAATGAAAACACACACGCACAAACACACACACACGCGCACACACACACACGCCCACACACACACATATCTCTCTATCTATCTAGCAATATATATAAAACTTGTATATATGTTATGGGATTCGCAACATATTGACAGTCCGTTTCATTGCCACGGACATCTCAGCAGGCGAATGGTTTAGAATCAAAAGAACAAATCATTTTATCTGCACAGGCCGCCACCAAATTCAGCTCCTCCCACTTTTATTTGTATTCATTCTTCTCTATTAATCTTTATTAGCATCTGGTTTTTACAGGAAATATAATTTGTGTATATTTGTTCCAAAATATTTATAAAATATTTTGATGTCACTAGACATGGCATGTTATTTTCAAAATATGAACAGTCAAATGCGTGGGCATGTATGTATCTCTTTATTTCCGGTGGATGTAGGTCGAATGTCTGCTAGCGATAGATTTAGGTATATATAGAAAAAAGAATAAAAGAAAAAAGAAAAGAAATATTGAATATCAAAATTTAAGACAAGGGTTAGCGTATATTATATAAGTTAACATAACCAGCATTGAGTGAAAAATCGAATTCTGTTCGCCTGTTTGATTTCCCCGGCTATCGTATTATGTTTTTGTCAGTACGTAAAATAATGGATTTAAAAAAATGTAATGCTGACTTGTAAAACTGTTAAAACATAAACTGTTGGCCTTCTTGGAAGTATACTTTTATCACGGCCAACATCTTATGTGGTTCTTACGGACTGTCGGTGTGACTAAAGGTACTACGAAGTTCTGATCAGGGAGTCATCGAAGAACGTCTTCAGCGGTAGATCTGCATCGTTCCCGTCGAAATACATCCATACAGTGAAATGGCCGTGGACGAAAAACCTTCCATACCATGGCTATAGCATTTCTTTACTCTTACTAGTGTTGAACTTGGATTATGACACACAGAAGATTATCGTAACTCTCGTTTATTCTTGGTATCAGCATTCATTTTCATTCATTCGTTTAATCCCTGAGGCTGGCCAGCCGTGGAGGCGCCACCATTTACTTGGCAACTGTCTTCCGGCTCTGCTCTGGCACTGATTTTCTAAGGGCGTTGCTCAACTTCATGCATGTCCACACTGGGATGTTGTCCTCCCATCTCTTTCTCTACTTGGCTCACCTTCTTGATTCTTTAGCTATGCCCTGCAGACTTGTCTTGGTTTGCTCTCCTGATCGTGAGACGTACCCATACCACTTTAATGTGCTTATATTTACAGTGGTTACGAAGTCTTCGAAGCACCCGAAGGATGTTTTTCCATCCTTAGTTTGTGATATGGTCTTAGTAGGTGATGCAGAGTATTTTTCGAAAGCATTACATATCTGTAACCTGTAGCTGCTTCTCTATATCAAATACCTTGTTTCTAAAACACGAATAAATCCAACAACAACATAACTAAATAACTACGATGGAAGAGAAACGAAAGGAGAAAGGATGAAATGATGATGCAGCGTTTGACTAATCTTCAATTTCCCGCTGCAAATGGCGCCTACGGTACAATTGGCTTCTAACACTATTTGTGGCAGAAGTTCAGTGATATAAACAAATTTGCCCCCCCCCCCATTTTTCTCCTGATTATATTGACTCCGGCAATGTGAAGCTGATCTGATTTTGCGGCGCTAAAAACAGCAGATGTTGCCAACTGCCTGTTCCGGTCATCTTGCCACCATCACTGCTGCGTCTTAAAGCTGATTCAAATAATCTCATCTCGACAAATCTATATACTGCCGTTTTCGGGCCATTATTTTGCGATACAAAGCAGTGCGATTTAACGGGGGAAAACGTTTGTAAGTCCGTAAAGATTACATTATGTACACAGATGGATAAATAAGTAGCCTGACCCAGTTATTAACTAAATTTCGTCTGGAATTTTCACTGTATAATGTTCGATCTATGTGATCAATGGAGAAGTGCTGGGTTGCGTCCATTAACACAGAATAATGTTGAAAAAATAAATATTTGCTGTGTAAAATGGATTATTCTCTCATCATAGCCTACAAACCTATGGATGGCTATGCTGTCATATAAGTCGCATATAAAGTAAAAATAAAAACAATTCAAATATTTCAGTTTTTCGCTGTATACTACTTATTCCTGTAAAACGTAAGACGTACAACTAAACCAAGAGTGTTATAAATGGTCATTACTCGTACTCGAACATGCTGATGAACAAAACGCTAGACTGTTGGCATATATGTCTATCCGTTAACGATGTTTGTCCCGAATGTATCAATCTATGTAATATTGAAGAAAAATAGCCTACCCAGGTCAATGACACTTTAAAATATCCTCTTGTGACCTCACACACGTTTCGGGATCGCTATCAGCTGCCTAGTCACGTTCTCCTTAATTTCGTCCACAGTATGGAATCTCTTTGGTAATAGCCAATATTCGCAAGTCTGGACTGTAGGGGGTGCTGACAGACCTGAGAAATGTGATGTTGCGCTAAAGGAACCTGCACACGACGTGAAAAATGAGCAGGCCCTGTCACTGTGAATTCAACGGTCACACGGTATACGAGCTCACTCAATTGCATCTAACTGCCAACTGAGTAACCCCACGTGAAAGTTTAAGTTATGCGTAGTATGATCCACTCCGATTGGTTGTCTAGTTACATTAAGGCTGCGAAACCTGTTCTTGAGATATTCAAAATGTCTGAATACTTTTGGGACTAACCGCGTACTTTCAATATTGTTCAAAATTCAGTTTTGTATTTTTGATAACGTGTCATTATATAAACTATTGGTATTAAACCGGGATCCATCTGGGCCTATCCTGCATCCCTAGTATCCTATGAGTAGGGTACAAACGATGTTGCCAAGAAAAAATGTTCGGAACAACTACCTCATTTGCATAAACAAAATGGCCGCCAGCATACACCCAAATAATCCAGAATTGCATATCTCGTCTCCCAATTGACATGTCTGAGTACTTGAAAGGGCTAAGTCATGGTTTTCAAACATGAGTAATACAGAAATATAACTTAAGATCCTGGGGTGTGCAGATTAGGCCCTGCTGGCCCCCGGACTATATCATGTGGAGCAATGGACATCTGTGGCAAGTCAATTGGTGTGCCCTCTAAAAGAAAAAGTCAGGAATATATTTCATTTTCCCCATCAATATCTACTGTAAGCAGAGGCGCTTTGCATATACAAGTTATATCGATTGTCCGTCCTTTAAAGCGCACTCTAGACTTGATATTTGACAGAGTGTTTACTGCATTTGATCTCATCGACTTACGAAGTATTGCATACGCAAATGCGCTCTCTGGCGTTATCTTCAGTTCATTTGTGTCGTCTGTTATTCCTATTGCCAGCAGAAATTGATATATGAGAGTGTAATATTGCTAGTCTCGTACCGCCGACGCGGGTAACCGACGAAGGTTACGTTGGACAAAAACGACCTCTGTTTTTTTCATGTTTTAATACGTTCTCTAAGGTTTCTGCTGTTCTCTTTTTGCCTCTCAGTATGCATAGGCTGAGTATTACCAGATACAACAGAGGGGTATCTGGTTGAACGGTAAACATAAACATACAAATAAATTGAACGCGCCGCTTATAAATACATTTAAAATAGGGGATAACGGTCGTACATATTCTAATAGAAATAAAATCAATCTATGATTGCTGTTACCACTTGAGATGCTATGTTAAAAACTATTTGATAACTAAATAAGGCAAACGCACACACACATTCACACACCCATAGATATATACATATATGTATACATATAAAGGTAATGAATTTGTCATCCCCAATTTATTAGAAATAAACAAATACATACATATACATTCCTACAATATATAAACGCAAATCCCTTTCTGACATATATACACACGAAAGTATGTATACATCATTTAAACTGAATAGGAACAGGCATTCACTAACGTTACCGCCGTGATTGAACAGTAGTCAACATGTTTGTTTCGGCAACGGTCTTGGATATTTGACGTTGTGCCAGACGTGTACAATTCCAACAAACAGACACAATAACTCACCTATCTTAAAAGATATATATATAGCACGAAGTATTATTAATACGCAGAATCAGAGTGAAGAATTAAAACACACATAATACCAAGTTCATTCGTGTGCATGTTACTTCTCCTTCAGTCTATATTTCACAATATGTTTCGTCTGAAATAAATGCCTTCAATTGGAGGTCATCTACAGATTTGATATTCTGAAACTTTCAAACACAGAAAAAGGTTATGTTTACACGGGTTCTTTGCCGGCGACACGGCCTTTTCAATTGGAAGCTGAAGACAAATTCATTGCTATTTGTTTTCTTGCACAAAACAGTTATCATCTGCGTGGATGTTGTCTTCACTAATTTTATTTTACGAGTTAAATTCTCGTCCTCATCTGAGCTCCTCACCGTACTTCCGTTGAGACAATTCCGCTTCCAATCAAGCGCTGCGAAAATTTCATATGTTGGCAGCCAGCTCGATCAACAAACGGAAGAGTAAATAATTAGGCGATATTAAATGTGTATTTTGTCTGGGTGGACAATTTAGCGTATGCTCCAAGAAAGAAAAAAAAGAAGATATAGACATGAACGCTTCCATTGGCCAGCCTCAATACTAATCAATCAATCTATCAATTTGTACTTGATTGTACTTTAGACATCGCATTTACCTTCTTCTCAATGTCTCTATTTGTTAATTTAGTATTCTCCAGCGTCTCTCATTTCCGCCCTCAATAATGGAGTGTTTTCAGGTTTCATTTTTAACATTCAGTTCATTCGCTACTATCTGCCCGTGTGCGTGTGTGTGTGTGTGTGTGTGTGCCTACTGGTAATACCTCGTAAAACATATATGGTGCCAAATAATTCGAAACAATTTTGAAATGTTGATGAAAATATCTGTTATTGAAAATTTCCGGAATAAAATAGCTTTGGTCGATTGAATAATTCATGGCATTCTGACAAGTTTTGAATTTTACTTCCTATTTTGGTGAATGAGATACCGCCAACCGAAACTATCACCAAAACAGTCAACATAGGTTTCTTCATTTTTCAAATGAGTCTGGATGGCTGGAAGGCTAGCTATCTATGTATGTGTCACGCGTAATGGTGCCAGTGCTGAAAGGTATGTATAGAACAAAGAACGTTACTTTGTATGTTGATCCCACCCCCTGACAAAATAGACTTTCTATTTGAGGGTTCTATTTCCATGTAATATCATGATTAATTGGTCTCTTAGGTTGTTTCCCTTAGCGTTCACGCTTGTTTTTTATGTTTAAAATTGGCGAGAGAATTACCTTATTCATTGATCACCACCTTTTTCCAACTTCTGAATTGATCATCCTCAACACGCCATGCTGCCAAAAGACATTGGTCGCGTGACGTTTTATATTGAGTTACTAACCAGATCTGTTATCTTTGTGAAAGAAGTCGACAGAGCATTCCACGCACTTATGGTCCTACCGTTTTGACCTATAATCATCGAGGCCTTCTGTCGTGTGCCCAATTATCGTGTTCGGCTGAGTTATTCCAACATTCTTGTTTCCTTCTTGAATTCTGTCGCAAGTATCGATTCACAAATCTATCGCTTTTTGGATTTTAATTTCAGGAGCTTCGGCGGGAGATTATTTTGGAAGCCTTTTCAAGAATCCCCACTTTGAATAATTTATTAACAGCGATTATTATATGTTTCAAGAATGCTGACACCAGTGTCCGATGATACTCTCTGGGAATCGAGAGAAAGGAAGTCTCCTCAAATTTCCAGAGATCTCCACCGAATTATTGCTGATTTTAAAAGTGCGGTCATCTGAATTTTAATTCCTTTCCGGATCCGAAATTCCTCCAATGAGTTTCCAGGATCATTCCCAGAGTTTTTTTTCTCATATTCAAAATAGTTTTGATTCTCAGGCAAGGTCTTTCTATTCACCCAGCTGTCCACTCTCTTTCGTTTACAAAATATACATCTTCTCTGCTGGTCTAGATTTGGTGATAAGTTTGAAAATGTCCCATATAATGTTTCTTTATCTATTATTCCATACAGGTGTGTGTTTGTGCTTATTCAGTTAGTCTGCTTGGATAATGTGTATTGCAAAATCACCCAAACCATTGCCATTTTCCACCCGTTTCCCACTGTGTATGTATGTGTGCGTGGGTGCATGTGGGTGCATGCGTGTGCGTGTAAAATGGTACGTGTATGTGTGAATTTATTGGTGATACCTCGTAAAAAATATATGGTGCTAAATAATTCAAAATCATTAAAAAGTTTTGGTGAAAATATTTGTTGGTGAAAAAAAAAGTTTTTGTTGATTGAATAATTATTGACAGTATGACAAGCTTTGAATTGTACTTCCTATTTTGGTGAATTAGATGCCGTCAACCAACACTTTGCTTGATTCCCATAGAATCAGAGTTCCTCCACAGTCATACCTATTTTCATACTCGTATTAATCTAATATGCTACCTCCACACAAATGATTTACAGTTGCATATCTGTCTCGGATGCGGATAAGTGACATAATCTTTCAGTTGTTGATACAAACATGAATATGTCCATGAGCAGTCTCCATTGGTTACTTGGCAAGAAAACAGTCCCAGGCAATTTCAAGATGGCGGCCAATGCATAAGATGGCCGCCACGTCGATCTTTAAATCATAACTTTTCTCATATAAATTGATTGTGTTTTCCGATTAAGTGTCTGGTGTCGTTTCTTTTTGTTTAAGACCATGCCAATCGTAAATTCAACATTTTGTTAAATATAACTTGTTTGGATTATCCAATTAATGAGGTTTCTGTGTCATTTTATATGTTTTAGATCATTCCGAAACCAATCCTGCCACCCCAAAGAAGATATAGTGATTATTTAATTAATATATGTTGTGGGGGTTAAAACAGTGAACGATAACATACATATTGGCAACACACTGAAATTAAGTCAGCGGTAAACAAACGTTGCCTAATACAAAGGCAATTACAAATAGTGTGGGAAGGGCAAGGTTGCAAAGCCAAGCACATGCCACAGGGATTGAAATCCATTCGAAAACTAAAAGCTACTAAATCTGTGAAATAAAGACATGGGAATAGGGAAATGAAAAGGAAAAGTTAGAATCAAAACAATTACAAGGAATGTAAAAGGTTCTAGCGGGGGCAACTGCATAGACATGCAACTGAGTTCATATCTGAACCACTTACACCTTCCGGTACATGCCTTAGTGCACCCACATCTTGAAAAATGGCCACCACTTGGATCCTTATATTATAACTTTTCCCATAGATATTGATTGGGATTTTCGATTAAGGAGATGTTGGTGTTGTTATGAAATATAAGGGGGCTTGCTGTCACATATCTCTGCTAACATTGCAAGATGCCCAACATAACAGTTTTCTTAAGTACACATATGTATGTGCGTGTGGGTGTATGTATGTAAGTATGTATGTGTATGCACCGTTTTCTTGTTATGCGACCCATGGTGACTGCTCATGGCAATCTTCATGCTTGTATCATCAACTGAAGGATTTTGTCTAAAATGCACTAAGCCGACATTTGCTGTATTTAACTTTATTCATCTTTATTGAAGTTGGTGTGTTGAAATAAGCAAGAGAGCAGTAATCAAACTGACATGTAGAGATATAAATAGTATATACAATTCGGACTATTCTGTGTTTGTTTTATTACTGGTGATAGACCTTCTGTCAACTTGCATGCACATGATTGAGCCTGTGAAAAACAATAAAAGCGGTCGAATAATTATCATATTTAGAATTGTTATCGCAAAGAGAAATTACAGAAATTCCTAGAAACATTTTCAATTTGATCGTTTTCGGAAACCAGGAAAACAATCTTCCAGAAAAATAATCTAGCAATTATGTTTTTTAATGAAATTAACTCAAATACAAATTGAAATCCATCCGTGCTTAATAATGCAATAACAATGATCGGTTTATGGAAGCAAGCAATGCTTAAAATAAATTGTTCATATCCATTGGAATAGACATTTATAATAATTCCCGATGAAAAAAGAATATAGGAAGTTAACAAAAACGAAAGAAGGAGTAGTTGAATATACAACTGAAAAATAGCGAATTATGGTTCTGTAATGGTCCGTTTACTCTTTGTTCGTTCTGTATTGAATTTGAAAGGGAAAGAATCATTGCCTAAAAGACGGAACAGAATACATTTTGCATAATAAGCAATGATTGTGAAAAGAATAGAATATTATCCAAAATATCAGAATAAAAAAACTACGGCTAAATACCTTTATTTTGAAAGTATAATAAAATACAAAGGACATGTCGAAATAAATCGAAATAAACCAAACCCGAAAAAGTAAAACGGTGGGAGGTGACAATTGAGAAGAGAGGGATATAAGAAAAGTAATGGAACAAACAAAAAGCAACGTGCAAGAGAAAAGAGACGTGGTAGGCTCAATGGAAGGGAAAGAAAGGGTATTTAAATATAAGGAAGGGAAAAAGCAATGAACAGTGAAAGAAACAAAAAGGCTAACATTTATTTAATAAACGTAGTCTAGTATGGCACAAGGATAACATACAGGGTCACGAAGAAAAGGAAGGTCAACAGAAGAAAGAGTAAATATTGATCAATATGACTACTAAAGGGAATTGGACAAAGGAAAAAGGGTCAGATAAAAAAGTAAGCAGAGAGAATACAAAGCAATTTTTAAAAGATTGTTCTGATGATAAAACAGAAGGGAAAATGATAAAGAAAATAAACAGACAAGAGATAAATTAGGAAGCAATTCTAAAAATAAGAAAAAATCAATTTATAATGAAGGTTGGCCACCACAATGGCGGTTTTTAGTTTTGTATTAATACAATAAAGCGAATAATATGACGTGTTTATAGCATCGACTGTTTATTACAGTTCAATTTATTTTCAATCGACGTCAACGATAAATATTTTTAAAAAACAAATACAAACAAATATAATAGAACTAAGGAAAAAAAGAGAAAGCAAAAAATAAACAAATTCCTAAAAGTAAATTGCCGGTAAATAAACTTGCATGGAACTTGGAATTCCTGTCAACGTTTTAGCTAATTACTTATAAACCATTACTGGAATCGAAAAGTCATAAAAGACATTGCCTATATTGAAAAGAAATCAATCACACTGTTGAAAGCAATGATTTTAATAGTATTTCTTGTCATCATAGTAACACCCACTAGAAATATCAGTAGTTGTTATTGTATCACCTAAATTCTGAGATGAAGCATTTTCATTATTAATTTTGGGTTAGTCTTCATCTCTTTGACCAAATCTAGTACAAAGTCTGGAGCTGACCTTGTTTCCCTACCGTAACAAGAACATCAAGAACAATCCTCACCAGAATTAAGGGCGTGAACCGATATGTATAATCCGCATTCCCCTACCGTGATTTGAACTCACAACCGGCAGATTACCATATCTTAGATATTTACGGACATCTATCATACAGATATGCACGGGCTTTCATTCTAATAAATAAATACATTTGTAGCGGTCACTTTTCACACAGTACCATAATAGGGTTTAGAATAGTAAACTGGTCTTGTCACTTCGACAAGGGCCAGCTCTGACCCCTATGAAGTACGTAACTAAACATTAGCTCCCTTTTTGCGTGACGTCAACACGCCTATAAAAACCCTTGTCTGTCGATTATCACCGCCTTTCGTAGCCTGTTCACACAGTGCTACCCTCGCCCGTGTCTACTTCTCTGGCACGTAAAAACATCTCCCCCTCTTACCTAAAATCTTTGGTCATCCTTTCTCTATTTTTTTCGCCATCAACTCCCCAAAAACCTTACATATGCATATATTATTCCTTTTTCTTGTACCCCTTTTTCCGTACATATTATATTTTTTATTAAACATGGCCTGTTTAAACTTTAAATCCGACGCTTTTGTGTTTTTCATTCTTTTTCCTTTGTTTGATTTTACCGCCAAAAACCATACGGTCTTTTGCGGTCCTTCCTCTTTTGACCCCTTGACCTTTCCTGATGCTACTATCGGCCCCACGTGGCGACTATTTTTACCGTCGCTTTTTCACCGCTAATTTCATCTGTAGAAACGGCACACATTCTTCCACAACCCAAGTAACATCTCCCCTGCCTCACCATTCATACATATCCACTTCAACTTTAATTAGTAACCCCTCTTTAACATTTATTTGTCCTTTACAAATAACCAACCTTGTATAAACCAGCTCGCGCTCTACACATTTATACAAACATATCTGTATTTTATAATGTTTTATTTATTATATCTACACCACAGCAGTTGCTGTAATCTTCTTTAGTCGGTATAGAAGTGGGAGTGGAGTCTGTGTTGTGAGGCATAGTGACTTGTTGTTAACATGCATAGATATAATTACCAGATGAAGCGATGGAGCGATGCAAGAGAAAGATGAGACACAGACTGTGTTTAAAATCCAAGTTATTTGGTTTTATTCTTTTCAGAAACAATTCTGGTTTTCGCCGTAAGAAAACATAAATATTTTCACCCGCAACATATAGCAGTTTCCGAATGCTCGTACATATATTTCGTCCCTCGAGTGGAAATTCACAATGAATAATGTTCTATGTGATGTATGGAGACTCACACGGTTAAGTATATTCTCCAAGAAAGAGATTATGTTGACAAATTAATATCTTTTGCGTAAAATGAATTCTTATTCCATCATTAGGCTACTGTCGTTGATGTACCTACTTACATTAAACCGATCAAAAACTAGACCACATGAGATAGAGTTACTGTTAGAATACCTGGATACCTTTGTTTTGACGTTTACTGGCTGTTAAGTAGACATCAAATTGGACTAAATGTGGGTATTCTCATCTAATATTGACGTTGCACAGATATAATGGATCGATAGAAGTATAAATATGTAAATGCTATCTTAAAAGCTTTCGTCAGTATGTGCATCCGTTTGTACTCTGTAAAGTATTAGATGTAGTGTTAGTGGGACAAGCAATCATTACCCATTAAATATGCCTACTCTGTTTTTCAGTGATGCCTGCCTTAATCTCTGACCATTGACAATACATTTTGGTGGATTATCAATCCAATTCTATAGTGTTTCATTCAATTCAATTGCAAAACCATTTGCAATGCGTTCCCCTTGTAGAATCATTACCAATGCATTTACAATATACATACAATAGCACTATCCTGTCAGTAACGCTTGCGTAATTTCCTGAACACCGACAATTGGTTTCCTCCTGATTTCCAATGTCCAACATATGTATTGAGTTCCGGAACTTGTACAACAGGTCAAACGTGGAAATGTTCAGTGTTCAGTCATTAATGTTATTTCGCTACATCCATAAATATTTAGTTAGGTAGTGCAGTAAGTGAATGAAGCCGGACGAGGGGATTGTGGAGTACTGGTAACGCCAGTAGGAAGCGAAAACCAAAGCGCCAAAACCTTGTCTATGTATACCGATTTGCCCATTAGTGACTGACGGCATACAAGCCGTTTCTTAAAAGGACCACACATTCACTAATAGATATTCTTGGTTTTAATCTATTACACGACCACCCATGTAACTACAGGAGCAGAGCATGTATTGGGGATCATATTCGGTAAGCTTATCTTAGTCTATGGTAACAGTGTTGGGCACCCATTGGGGACCGAACTCACGAGTGTAGTTATATGTCTGCTGTGCTAGCTTGCTAATCATCACCACAAACG
>VCCN01000353.1:2617819-2634234 GCA_006491835.1 Architeuthis dux | reverse complement strand
AGGAAGACATATGAGGAGGGAATATAGAGGGCGAGGACGAGAGAGACAGGAGAAGAGAAGAGACAGAGCAGGAGGAGAAGAGAGAGAGATAGTAACATATAGGAGGAGCGGAGAGAGAACTACAGTAGAGAGAATTTGTGAGAATTGCAGTGAATGTGAGAGAGAAAGAGATAGAGATAGAGAAATGAGGGCTATTGTGCATTATATTAATGCAAAAAAAAGGCTAGGCTCCATAATTATGAAGACGCTTATTTCAGTCGTCAAGAATTATATGTCTAAGAAATATGAAGAGGTTCATTTGTATTGAAGTTTAGTGTTGGATAATACTCTGTCTTTGAAATGATTACATTTACAATTTTAGCCAATCCAACTAACTTAATTTCAAGAATATGCCAATTAATACATGTGGCTGAACTATCCCACCCCTCTGACCGAACTATCACCACTAGGTGGGATAGTTCGGACGATTTACAAACTTGGATTTGCGAGCTAAGGATTTGATACTATCTGTCTGAAGAGCTAAATGATAAGGCTACATGTTAACATCAACACAATTACACTACTGCTGGTATTACCAAACATGACTTTTTAGAAATAATTTTTTTAAATGTGGTCGAAGTATCACCTCCCTCCCCTATAGCATACCCATGTGTTAGCTTTGAATTAAAACAAACTACATAGTCAAGGCCACCTGATTTAGAGCACTGGTTAGTACGATAGTCCCGCAGGCCATTCCCTAGTATAATGAGTTCGAGCCTCTATAGTGGCTGTATGCTAAGCTAAGCTTAAGCATCCATAGTTTTAACACTCACCGTGGATCAGCGGTTAGCAAGCTAATCCAGAGACCGTTACTATTGTAGTAGATCCGATTCTTACCGAGAGCCCTTCATCTGTGGCCTTGTGACAGACTAAGCTGAATGTAGTGAATACATATAATGGTGTCTTGCTGTGAATCGGTGCTTGGAAAACTAGTCTCATAAATCGTTATTAAACACCCTCAGTGGGTACATTTTTATTTTATTTTTATGAAATGAAGTATTATAAATCATGTTTTTTAAGATTGTATGAATAGTCTTTACATTCATCTCGATTTATTAGTTGCTAACAGCGTTGATCGGGAAATGAGTAGTCATATGATTTTAAATAATACCCCTCAGTGGGTGTTCCGTATTTTACGTCTTGTGTCAGACCTAGCCGAACTAAGTCGAACTCAGCAAATACGGTTAACATGTCGTAGTGAAAAGGTTAGTCAACTGGTCTCACAGGCTATTGCTACTTGAGTGAATCCAATCCTCACTGAGTGTTTCACGCTGCCAGAATGCGATATAAATTAGGATACCTATTTGCAGATAACTTCTGGGACTGCCTCGTGGTTGAGACAGTTGTGTATCTCTCAGCGACACCAGTGATCGATAACAACTGGGATCCCTAATATGTATCTTCAAGGCACTTGGAGGTTAGGCGAAGCACCAGCTTTCTACGCACATTATCACACATTTAGATTTGTGCAGAACTAAGATAAAATTATTATATATAGAAAGAACAACTACAGCAACAATTACTCAACAGTGTGTACCAGTGGTTCTCAAACTGCGCGCTCCAAGGCAACCGAGGAGTAAAAAAGATATACATTTAAAATAGTGTGTAATTCTCCCATCCAAAATTCACAAATTACACATGCACACTTAAACAAAAACGATATGACTGGCAGCATAAAGTAATCGTTTTTCTCATTTCTATAATTGCCTACTTATTGTTTCGTATTCTTTCCTTCATTTCAATATACTTCTGTATCAATTTAGAGACACTTTATTTTAAAATACATGTGCCACCTCTGCGTGTGCCCGGGGATATCCCTCTGTCTTTTTTTTTTAAAATCAATCCTTGGATATAGGAGCACACCGAATTTACGATTGAGGAAAGCCACTACAGATGCACAAAATGGACAAACGCAGATAGGGAATAGAGTCGATTGCAACTGACTAAACATTAAAACTAATTATGTATTTAATCCAATATTTATTAGTTAATACATCTAACTAATTATTAAATAAGTATTATTATGATTAATAATTATCTATACATATAACAGCCAACTATGCAAATGAGTATGTTCGTTTGGTTGAATACTGTATGTTTGGTTGTCTGTAGTGTCTGCTAGTTCCCATAGCAACGATAATACCGGCCAAAGGCAACATACAACCTATATATGTCAACGCAGAACGCATCAAGGCGACAGCCTGTATTTCACCTATAACATCCATTCGGTTCCCTTTGCTATAAGGCTACCGTGAAACATCAGTTAGACGAGGGAAGGGATGTTGCTAGATTGTGGAGATGTTTCTGGACAAAAACTTGCAAAGATGGTCAAAAATGGCCAAATCCAATACTCTTAGCAAACCAAAAAAAGAAAATCAAAATGGCTCAGTATTTAAATATAGCCAACACTTGGGAATATTTCCTTTAACATGTTGCACAACGGTCATTATTATTGTGGAACATGAGGCATGCAATTCAGTGGATGCAGGACTTGAACAGAAGAAGAAGAAGAAGAAGAAGAAGAAGAAGAAGAAGAAGAAGAAGAAGAAGAAGAAGAAGAAGAAGAAGAAGAAGAAGAAGAAGAAGAAGAAGAAGAGACACATGCCGTGTTTGAAAAATGCCTCCCAAATTTTGCCAGGTGAAACAAACACAGACAAAACTGCTATCAAAACGCGGCCGATTTTTGTGGAATAGGAGGGACTGAGGAATTTACGTGTCTGTTAGTCACGGGTAATTAACTTCACACGCGTCGAGGTTACGCGCGTCTACTGGTCGTCTATCCACCCTCTCTCTCCCTCTGACTGACAATGAAATCGTTCCCTATTGCGGGTCGACTTTTCCCCGCCCCCATGGCCCCGCCCATTTTTGATATCTCCATTCATAGCACGCCCATTCCGTGTTCTCCGCCTTCAAACATCTGTCTTTGATCGACGTCTCATCCCTACTCCACCCGTGATCACTTTACGCTAATTTACCTATCCGTATCTCTATTCCGAGAAGCCGATAACTCATCTCTCTGGCTTTTCCCATCTGTCGTCATTTCTGACTTATCTTAGAACCCCTATTGTGAAGGTTAGTAGTTGCTTCTGTCTTGCCAGACTTTCCGACACCAACTCCAGTTAATGTTTTTGAGTGTCCAAACCCCGAATTCCTTCCTGGCCAGCATCCAATTTTGAGCGCAGGCGGTCGGGGAAGAAATATATCCCTTTTTATGACCGTGAGAAGATTTTTTGCTTTCTGATGTTAACTGAATTAATTTAAAACTGCGGCTCTTAATTTAATCAAATTAAAACTGCGGGCTTTAATTAGAACTACTTACAGGTACCACCGATTATTACGTAACATTATATGTGTTTCCAATCGCAATTAGTTAATCCAAGGCAATATTACAAGTTTACGCCACTTTCAATTTTACGAAAGGCCTATATTAGTATAGATTCACCCACGAACTGAAATGGCGCAAAGGGAAGAAATAATTACTTTATATGGGAACTTCTGCAATCATTACAGCATAGCCAATCGTAGCAAAATCCCACACTGGGTTATTCTGGGGTCTGGGTACGATATAAAAAAGAAAGTTTTCTTATATGCATTAATGGTAATTGCTTCTTCGTTTTACGCCATTTCAACTTACAACATGCTTATGGGAACTCTCAATTTCCGGAAAGCGGAGTGAACTTCTATTTATCATTCAGTTCATCTAGAACAAATCTTGGATTAAGAATCTATTTCTCCTCCCACTGTAAAGTCTTTCTATTAGAAATCGTCAACCAAAACAATCACCAAAACAGCTTTCTTCAGTTTTCAAGTCAGTCTGACTGTCTGACTGTCTGGCTTATATCTAGAAATAACGTTTATTTTGTTCTTAGACCGCACCCCCGAGGTGTTTTAGTGGGGGTTCAGTTTGCAGTGGAAGATTTTTATGAATCCGTCCCTTAGTTTGCGTCCGGCAGCATTCAAGCTTGGTTCTTTTTAAAAGTTTTTTTTTAATTAATCACCCACAACATTGACACAAGACATCGGCCACGTGACTGTTTCAATTGAGTGAATAACCAGACCTGCTTGATGTACGATTCTATATAATGTAACAAATGGTATTGCTGATAAAACCGGGGGTATTCCCAAGGGCACGTATAGGTTTCACAGGTCTTAAAATTATCATACAATAATATGAACGTTATGGGGACAAAAAGCATTCTAAGCGTGCTTGCAATAATAATTTCCTAGGGTTACCATTTAGAGTGAGAATTTGGTTTTCTGTTATCACGCTGCTTAACATGTCCGCCTATTTTGATTGCTATACAATGGAATAGAACACAAAATCACCAAAGGAACTCGGTTATAAAACTTATTGAAATCCATTAGTTTTTGTGTAGTTGACACTTTCGAGTTTCATGCTTGGAAAATATGGTATCGAAAATGTTTGAGTAAATACAACTCAATTACCTACAGGAGGCTGAAGAGCAAATAATTGGAGAACTCATAATTCGCTTTGTAAATAACAAAATTACTTATTTCATATTGATAAAAGTTAATTTCAACCTGAAAGAGTTCCTGATAATTAGAATATCGAATTAGACAAATAATTCCAGTGATTTCTCATAATTACCATAATTCTCATATATATATATACTATTGTCTTTCTGAGAATTGACTTCCCGGATTGCAACAGCGTTGAGGGTTTGTAATCGGTAAATATTTGGATTATTTTTGGATTAATAAAATTGAAGATTGAATGCTCTATGATGTATTCGGAGCGTATTTTAGTAATATAAAATGTCAGTTGTTGTTTTTTTTTTCAATACCTGTATTTCGTGATCCGTGTTCACACGGTCACTACATCAAGGTGAATGGTATGATTCAATACTGCTGGTGTTGGTACCTTGCAACTACAGAGTCATCTGTCTCTCCGCTTCTACCAGTGGTGGTGGTGGGGATGTACGCTTCCTTATCTTCACTAGTCTAACGGATTTTGGCTGGTTGTGATTGCTAGCTATCTCACCGTATCCATGGTTACGCACATTTACTTACGCATATTCTACTTACGTTCTGCTAGTTTGTTAGTTTCTAAGAGTAGATTTGTTATCCTTAAACTTATTTCACTATGTTTTCCATGTTTATTAGGTGGGTTTTAGTCTATACCTCTCCGTGTGCATGCACATTGACATTAGTTCTTTTCTCTGGTTTAACAGGTCAGTCTTATCCCTGGATTTCAGGAAAAATAACACATTTACTCCTTATTATATCTATAAAAAACGTATTTTTGTTTGTTGACCCCCAAGAAAAAAAATAGGTGTTTTTTTTTTTTAGAATTATACCTGCAGGGTGATTCCAAAATGATGCAACCGTCTACTTGATAACGTGTATTCAAACCTGTTTAAATCTAAACTCTATTTTTGCAAAGACACAAATTACAAACAGATGCTAATTGCACATGTTTTAACCTCACAATAAACGTTGAAAGTCATTTTCTTAACTCTAGATGCAGGTTCGTACCCATTTCATTGCACAACGTTTAATTACATTGCAAAATGGCAGTCTTTGAGTACAGTGTTGCCACATGACTAATATGGTCGCATGAGATTTATTAAATTCTACTTCCTTATCCTTAGGGTTGCGTGCCTTATGAAACACACTGTATATACTAAGACTTCTGCACTCTCTCTCTCTCTCTCTCTCTCTACCCTCCCTTCCTCTCTCTCTCTCTTTCTTCCCATATATAGTTCCATGGATATATCCCGTCACATATATGTTCAATGGCATGTCCAATGGCAAACATATTTACCCATATATATTAGAACAGTATTTCATTCGATTTTCCTATCCATGCCACAAAATGTTCACGGGTACTCGCATACACATAATATACATCGATATTCTATTTTAGCCGTCCGGTCCTCGGTGTGCGTAGTCGAGTTCCTTTTCCTTTTAATAATACTCAACGTCAAGTGGCCGTAAAATCATCTCAAGATTGGTGACCCTTCCCCATGAATGAACAGACATACCGAAATAGCAGCCATTCAGGGCAAGACATATTTATTTATGGTCAAGTCGCTTTCCCTTCAAGTCTAAAACAATGCAACGAAAAACTGTATCTACTTTCCTTCGCCATCTCGTCAGTGCCAACAATATCGGTAAATTGATATTTTTTCGCTTTTCCATCTCCTATCTGACCCTTGGTAGCCTCCCTATGAACTCTAGCTTGATAATAAAAACTAAATCAGCTAAGTGGCTGAGATAGTTGTGCATTTCGACTGGCGCTAGTGTTTAGTATTCAGACCAAATACCAAGCCAGGATTTTGAAGGCTGATATACAATGTATGTATGGAAAGGATCCAGAATATCTCAAGATCCGGTTGCGCGGACTTCATTTAACCTGGCAACCAATCGGCGGGGTCCTTACTGCGCATACATGAACACACACTGTCTCCTGGGGTAACTCAATCGGCAGTGAGGCGCCATCAAACGAGTATGCACACTGTGTGGCCGTCGCATTCGCAATGGTTGAACTAGTCACGTCTTGTGCTGGTTCTTTAGACAAAACATCGCTTCACCCGACAGTGTAGGTTTGACTCTCAGCGATTTCTGCCGTTCCTAACATGTCAGACCTTGGACAAGATTAAGGAGAA
The DNA here is from genome assembly GCA_006491835.1 of Architeuthis dux. Taxonomy (NCBI): domain Eukaryota; kingdom Metazoa; phylum Mollusca; class Cephalopoda; order Oegopsida; family Architeuthidae; genus Architeuthis; species Architeuthis dux. The sequence goes on along the minus strand of VCCN01000353.1, from coordinate 2,627,566 downwards.
TGCAATGATGATACGTATGCTATATTTTGGTTAATATCAAATGGCTGGATACTTTTCTTTATATGTGATTATTTTAAAATTATCTTCTAGGCACAAACTACATCTCTGGTTGAGGCTGTTACATGTCCCTGCCTCTTTTAAGAGTGTCCAGCTAAGTAATGGGGTTTCGTGTTTTGCTTTCACTTTTGCTTTCAAATGATATATGGCCAGTGCTGTATCTGTTTTTCTAAACTCATTTTTAAAGGAAGACTTATGATTTGCTAACCTGGCGTTGAACTCCGGTTTTGTTATGCCGACATATGCTCTCGCGTCTTTCTAGATATCTAAGGTTGAACTCTTTGCCAAACACATCATTGGTTTAGTTAGGCACTTATTTTCTAGAACGCACTTAGCAGGTTGTTTGTAGTTGCACTTCCTTACGTTGTTAGTTCTTTTAGTTGTATGCATAGTGTGGAATTATTTGTAATTATTTATATGAATAGTTTACCAACATTGGTTTTAACATGTTTATTATATGGTGGTGCAAACAATATGAGTTCCCTACTACTGTTTCTCGTGATTCTGTTGTTATTATCACCGTTGGTATTTATATATTCTTGGTTGTATTATAATGTATACTTCTTATATCCGCTATGTTCTAATGCTCTCGGGTAATCTATAATATGCTTGTTAAATGCGGTTTTGTTGGGTGGATTGTTGGTTAGACTTTCGCTAAGTGAATGCGGGATTTGCTTAATTATTAAGGGCGGGTAGATTTTCTATTTTTGTATAAAGGTGTATTATTGGGTTTCGGATAATTCTCGGAATCTTTTTTTCAAATGTAGTGTTACGTCTAGGAAGTTAATGATTTGTATATTGGCTTTGGATTCTATTTTAAATCCTATTTGTTTTATATTTCTCTCTCTCGCTCTCTCTCTCTCTCTCTCTCTCTCTCTCTCTCTCTCTCTCTCTCCATATATCTCTCTTTCTTTCTAGACAGTGTGATTTACCAGTACCACCTACTCACTACTAAAAACTATCATTCAGATAGAGACCTCGGTCCGTGCAGACAATTCGATTACTATGATTTTCCTTTTGAAAATAACCTAATACGACGAAACATGTTAAGGTATTAAATACATTTCTTGCAAATTATTCTGAGTCACCACATTGTCTTTTTTCCTAGCATCATTATATCGGAATAGCCAATACGATTAGCAGCTACTGTTAAACTATTACAGAACTCATGAAATCAAACAATACTGTACATTTAACTACAAAGGATATAAGTTAGGCTTAGTCTTCATGCTTAACTTAACTATCACGTTACTCCGGTTTTCGATTTTTTTTTGTGTAATCATTGTCTACTAGCATTCCCGGAGGGCAAAACGAGTGCAATGTCGATAAAGTGACTAAAGGTTATCAGAATTTCCAATTCAGTATAATCTGGCTGTCTTATACTTACAAAATATGCACAATTTCAGTCTAAATGATGAAAGAATCTGCGAAGAAAACAAGCGTGATTTTTTCCCGTTATTTTAATACAATCTGGAGCCAGTTGTAGGCTGATAACATCAGCAAAGTGACACTCTATTGTATAATTAATAAGCTTTGTTTAATATGTTACGTTACCAAATGAGAGAAACATAGCCAATCAGTGGCTGTCCGTCTGCCTGTCCAACAGATCTAAATGGATTTCAATTCTGTGAAAGGGTAGGCCATAATTGGTTGAATATTTGGGCGGATCCATGCACTTTTCCCGATTGAGTGATACCTTCCATCTTTTTCGCACATTTATGTATTCAATCATGTTATCAGCAAAACCTGTTGATGAATTCCCATGACATTCTGTGGGGGCTAAGGAAAGGCTAATACTTGAATCATTTTACATTTACACCCCCCTTGCATCGTAGCTAGATATGAACAGATATTCAATCGGTTTCTAATGGCAATTGGCAGAGATATGCGCTCTCTAAGTAATTCCTGTTTGTTTCTCTTTCTGTATATCTTCTTATTTTTGCGTCAATGAACAATTATTTATGTTTGTTCATGTGCGACTCATCTCCTCTTAAAGCAATGCCTCTCTTCCTGATCGAATGCTGTTGCTTCAGAGTTAAGCCTCTTCTATCTCGTGCTTGCGGTCACGCTTGATATAATGAGGGACGTACAATATTTTATTCTTGAATGCACTGATCCTGTCCCTTAGTGATGTGTAGTGCTGGGCCGGGTCGATATAGACCTGACATTCTATCAGTTGGCCCAGACCCCGTTTAGGCAGGGAGGTGGTAACATACCACACTATACAAAATGGATTGGATCTGTCTTCTTGACGTCAAACCTGTGTCTTTCCTACTCAATCAGTATTGTCCCTGCTTTCCGTGTTTTTTTTATTTATTCTTTTGCAATATCTATTGTGCCACACGTTTTTCTTTGTTTACTTTTCCCGTTCTTTCCTCCGCTGGATGTTTTTTTATGGTTTTCTTTCCATGTTGTACATCATATTCCTCCCTCCAGTTTACACAACATATCGACCGATCCATTCTACGGCCTCCTCCGGATGTATTAATGGTAGTAAACATACTTATGTCTTCTCAATAGCAGCAACGCTAACAACGTTGGATTCAGGTGTTTTTCATTTCCTTTTCTTGTTACGTCAGGATTTCTATACTGTGTCCCTGTTGAGTAGTGGAAGCCACATCGAGTTGAATTACGAACAAGCCTGACACACAATCAGCTGATATGCCGATGTATGCCGCTTCTTTGATTTTTCTCTTTTTCCAACGGCGACCCCTGTCTATAATCTGGAGTTTCTGTCATACCAGATCTTTCTAGTTCGCCTTTTTCAAGTCTGACTTTGAGAGGGTGGCTAGTTTTCACCTGTATAATTCTTCACACATTTACAAGAAATATTTTAAAAGCAGTTATTGGTCAGACTCTGGTTAGCAAGTTGCGAAGAGTGGAAGGACTATTAAAAGTGACTCGGATGTTCAAACGGCTACAAATTATTCGAATAGGTTTTACTGACGGTTTTATGTATAGCATTTGAGTGGTGGCAACATAATTGGTAACCTTAGCGGTTTATTAATGTTCCCCCTATGTCCTCTTGGTGACAACGAGGGATGGGTAGCTATTTCGTTTGAGAGTGTATCTTATGTTTTCTTTAGTTAGTACCATTGTTGCCACCATCACTTTCTTTTTGTTTTTCCATTAAACCTTCCCTTTATATCAGTTTCATGTTTCACTCTGTTTTCCTTCATTGGATACAAGTGTTACTTCCTTGTCATTCTTTCTTCTTCTTCATCAGGTACTTCAATATGTTTTACTTCTATTTTCTTCAAAAGATGCATTGTGTTAATTCCAAGTCAATATTTGCTAGTTCTTCCTTAACGCCTTCACTGTATCATTGACATGCCTATTAAGCACCGTCACCCACAAAATATCGGTTAAAAACTGTTGATGGATTCAAGTTATTGATGTATATAACCGGACTTCGCCCAGACCTTACCGTTCATAGTAGATACTTGAAAGTGTGAACACACACTCCCCTTAATGAATAGGGAACAAGTTTTTTAAATCCTTTGAAAATCCACCGTTTTTAGTGTGGGTTTCAATATGCAATGTCAGTTCATGCTAAATTGTTCACTAGTTTGTGCCCGTTTGCTTTTAGAAAATGCATACCTTTTTTAGTGATGATAGTTCAACAAAAGGCGTGAGAAGTGACATATTCATTGATTACCCCGTTTCCAACTTGATCACCTCCAACACAACATATATGGGTGGAGGTGATTCATAATTTCCCCTGGAAGCTGGTTCATTTTTCTTTCCGTAAATCTGTTACTGTATTAGTGGTATTGCGTCTATATTCCTCGTTAACTCCTTTGCTGTATTATTCACAGGTCATTCTTTCCTTTGTCTTCCTGAAATGCCTAACTGTATTATCTCCAATTCTATGTTTCTTTTTTGTTCCTAAAGTCCTTCACTGTATTTCCTTTTTCTTGCTTAAATTATTCACTGTATTATTCTCAAGTCTATATTTCTTCTTTCTTCCTAATATCCTTCACTGCACCATTTTCATGTCTATATTTCTTATTTCTTCCTTGAATCCTTTTCTGTGTTATTATCACATCTATATTTCTGTTTTCTTGCTTAAACCCTTCATCGTATTATTATCACGTCTATATCACGTTGTCCTCTCTGAAATCCTTGTCTTTATTATCTCCATGTCCATGTCTTATTTCTCCCTTTATCCACCCACTGTATAACAACCACGTCTATCATTCTGTTTTCTTCCACACATTATTCACTTATTCTATCTTACATTTCCTTCATTAAATACAGCCATATCTTATTTCATGTGCTTCTTTTTCTTCCTTCATAAACAAATTCCTCCTTTTTCCTATGTCATATTAAATCCTTTTCATGCTTTCTCTCTTTGATCATTAAATATTTTCTTTTGTTTTCTTTCTCTGCTTTTGATTTCTTTATTTCTTATAAACGATTGCAGTCCATAAATCGTTCACTTGTTTTTTTTTGTTGTATTCCTCCATCTTTAGAAGCATTTACTAATTATCTTTGCACGTTTATTTCTTCTTCAGTGCTATATATCTTAAGTCGTCCGGATTTTCTAAATACGGCATTATCACTATTAATGTTTTAATAGTTTTTCATTAATCCTATTTGTATTGCATTTTATCGCAAAATTCCGGTCGATTTTATACCCTTCGACCGTTAAGTTAGCAGCATTGATAATAAATAAAGAATTATCTCGTCGGAAGCCAATTCTTTATTTCCAATCCATGTCGCTTATTTAACGGCCTTTCATTATAAACCCACATCCCCCGTTCCGATAAGAAAAAGCCCCCAAACAGGTGAAAGAAAAAATATTAAAGAAAATAAAAAGTGGTATTTTATAGTCGTTCTGTGTTTATCTATTTTATATAGAGAGGCTTATTCTCCCTGCATCTCTCTGTACAGATTTATTTATTGCATTGCATTCAATTTAAATTCATCATCCTTATCAGTCGTTAATTTAATTTGCCATGCGTTTCCAAACGTTATAACATCCCCAATGTTAAGGTATAGATTAGCTGTGATGTAGTTGCTGGCCAGGAAGAAGATGTATACGATGTGTTGAGAATAATATGCACGACTCAACTTGAGTTCGTGATAGGGTTTACTTGTACCTCCTGGAGATGTGAATAGTGATAGTGATACTATTTCCTGCATCCCATACTTGTCAAGGTAACGTGTATTGGACATGTGGACTGAACAAACCCGAATGAAAGGGATCGTGGAAAGCGGCTTGCGGAGTTCCCAGAATGATGGTTTCAAGATCAAAATGGGTTCAGAATCATGTTTTATGACTGTTAGTAGGATTCCAGAATCAGTCCGAATTCCGATGGACAAGAGAGATGGTTCGATAAGATTCATTTATTTTTGTGGTAGGCACTCAATGTCGATTCTGAGTTGTGGCGAATCCTGCAACTCATTTCTGTCTTCAATCCACTCTTTTTTATTAACACCTAAATATATGTTTGTATTGTTTTGTATCTATTAGTGTTTTGTTTCTATTTCAGAATCTCCATATAATCTCGATCTTTCGGGAGGGATTTGGAAGTAGAGAAAATATAGAACAGCTGTCATGATTATGTCTATTTCATCAATGGCCCAGCATTTCTATAAATACCAATACATTCTGAAACCTATTCATACACCCCTTTCAACGTATACATTCCTTTTCGCCCAGTTTGTACTTGATACAGCATTTTTATGGGGGATAGGGGGTATTCTTTCATGTTTCCTCCTTCGCCGTTTCATTATGTGTTTATATTTCTAAATCTCTTACGGTTTTTCGTAATTTAGTTTTGCCAAATATGTATTTACTCATGCTGCAAATGTAAATCAAACCCAATCTAAGCAAGAACTTCCCATACTTTGTGATGCGACAATTTAGTCTGTCGGCAATAATCTCTAGGTGTGTCGCGAAATTAAGTATAATTGTGTAACTCTTTCAAAACATATGAGTCAGTTTTTCTGCTTGGAGTAGATTATACATTTGGCCTCGATAACATAATATATGTAATATGTCAGACGAAGTTTTACTTTCAACAATTGATGCCATTTTTGGGGGATATGTACCATCATAAAACCTTTCTTTCACCAATGAAAGGCTGATGTTATAAGAGATACGTTTACCATAGTTTGGCCATTCCAACTCCAAACTAAAGTGTTCCTATATACAGTTAATCACAGGACATGGGTAGAAACAATTAATTTGCTACTGTACCAAGAAATGATAAGATATCACTGTTGTCGGCATGCATTAATGTATGTAACACGACTGTTGTGGGACACAATGAGACATAACTCTTCAGAATCCTGGAAAGCCAATCGCAATATATGATATTCCCAATGAAAAAGCAATGACACCTTCCAACATTATGTCCTGTTGTATCCTATTGATGAGAATGTGTTTTTTTAAGCAGAACCTCTTAGCTGTCATCACAAATCAACCAGCCCAATCAACCAACATTCAGACTGCTCCCATCGTGGAAGGAACGGTTGGAGATTCGAATCAATCCCACGAGCCATATACATAATCTACATGTTGTTATCCACACGAATTCAGGGGATTTCACAAATTCCCAATTAGAAAGGAGAGTGTTTCAGGCAAACAGCGTCGTAAAAATGGGGGAAAGCATCATCACCATTGACACTCCTGAAAGAGAAACACTGCTACCATGGAAGATGGAAGACACAACAAAATCCAGGAAACACAGGAAACAACGGCAAGGAGGACCCCCATGCAAAAGACCAAACCGTGAGGAAGAGCCTGTCCTTGATGGTGTTCTTAGGGATGACTCTGAAGGTGAGTATGTCCTTACTGAATTTAAGACCATACTACATTGGAAAGGTGTTGAGGAGCAAAGATGGATCAGGGGTTTATGTGATCAGCTTTCTCCAGCCTAGCCAAAGGATGGGAAGGTGGGTGTGTGGGAGGTTTGTGATGCCACCCGTCCCGAAAATAGAAACTGCGCGAGGATGATTTTAATTTTGTTGTCTCATTATTAGTTTGAAATGTTTTTTGTGGTATTGAAATGCGCTGGTAGCACCTCGATGTACTGAACTGACTCTGGACATGAACAGACTGTTTATTTTGGTTTAATATACCGAGTAGGTTTGGGATTGATCCAGTTTCTGTGATATATGAAGCGAAGGCTGCGGAAGCAAATACATTCATTCAGTTCTGGAATAATTTCATGAAGTTCAACTTCATGAAATTATTCCAGAAATGTGTGTACTTTTACAATTCTAGTTAGAATAGAATATCACAGTTCTCAGCATGTAATATATGTGTTACTGTATCATCTATTTTCAGAGTAGACAGAGTAGTCAGCTTTTGCTTGGTTTATGATCTTCCCATGCGGCATGTGTGCTGTCTCAATGTTCCCCACCTGCTGTCTCAAGGTACCCCGATACAGGGGCACACTGAAGCATCCTACCACTCCTTTAAAAATTGCTCCAAGTTCTACCAGGTTTCGTGTTTCAAAATTATTCATATCTCAATATATGACAAATGGAACAACATATTCTATGATACCATTAGGGGGTAGAATGTTCCATCCTATACTGATTCAGAACTTACAATTCGTATTGTCTCATTGTGCCCCGGTCTCCCCTATATATTAATTTTATTTCTACGGGCCGGTAGGTAGGGTTGTAATGGGGGAGAGACTTTCCCTCGTTTATATTCACCCACACTCTTTTCTGTCAAATATGTTGGCATATCAACGACGAAACATGTTATCACATTATCTGACCATGTAACAGAGCTCAGAGATCAGTGGAAGCATGTCTCCCCGAAGCACATTAACATAAACAGCCTTCGCAGCATGCCTGGTCTGATTATGTAGAAAGTGCAATTGATTGGCTGTGGATTACGGTTAGTGGTTAAAGTTATGGTTATTCTTTGTTAAATAATTAAATAAATGTTTATAATGAAATTATACATAGCCTGGACATAATGCAAGGCAGGTAATATTCAATAATTCCAATGTAAAGTTAATTCCATGCGCGGTTTGAGTAAACTAGATTGTTACACTATTTTCTTTCTTTCTGTTTAGTTTAAATAATTATGTTTGGTTTAAAATAATTAATTTCTGAAATAATCGTCGTTGTCTCTGCATTAAACTTATATATATTTCGCTTTCTGTATTGTGGTTGTTGTGTGTGATCCCTCTAAATGGTACGGCGTCAATTATAATATTAACGTCACGTAATATAATGACAGATTACATATATACCTGCAAACGAAGGTGTATGTCTCACCAGCGAAGTAGTCTACAGGGATAAAATATCAACACTAGAAAATCCGAAAGAGGAGAATTTTGGACTAACGAAACAAGAATTAAAAACCAGACTAGCAAATCAAAAATACACATAGAAGGAAAGGCACTGCGCTCTCAACTAACTACTAGAAGTTGAAGGATAATAATAAGATACCCGTGATTACTTGGACAATACTAAAACGGGCAAAAATATACAATACCTTAAATTCCAGGTGTAACCTATGCCTAGAAGAAAGATTTCAAATAATAACACATAAGGATAACCTGCTTAATTCGAGATATACATTCGGTTCAGGCTACATACTTTAGAGCAGCTTTACAAGAAAAGTTGAAAGGTAATCTTGTTTCTTAACCTCAACATATTTTCTCGATCAAGAGATTTCTTTGATAAATTATATTTCAATTTTATGTATTTGTTTAATTGATTTCAAGTTAGGTTTTGCGATGAACGAACACAATGGATCTTTATAAGTTTGATACTGCACCATCCAATAAATCCCTTCAGGGAATTACTGTTGAATGTGAACATTAACAAACTTCTTAAAAGATTCATGCAAATAATATTAAAGCATTTTCTATACTTCTTTAATAACAAAACTAAATGTCGTCTTATTCAAGAGTTTAACATGTTCAGTATATGATGTCACGCAAAGCAGACACACGTAGAGAATAAGTTATCAACACAGTTACCAAAAACACAATCATTTGTGAGATCTAATTATACAAGTTAATACTTACATGAATAATATTTTTTCTTAGATAACTCAATCAAATCGTTGAATCACATTTTCTGAAAAATATAAATGAATAAAACATAGGTTACAATGTTCAAGTTTACTTAGTGCAATTTGCAATGTTCCAAGTTCTAGCGAATTATGTGAGGAGACAAGTATCTTGCCAAGTTGTTCGCAAACTAAAACTGTTTAGAAATTACCTCCAGTAATTCTTTCAATGCGTTGAGTTCTGGCACTGACCCACACAAATATCTACCATGAAATATTATTACATGAAACGACGCCAAGTTTAGGTTGGGATCAGCCACATTTTCCGGCCGCATGGGCGCCATTTTGAAGGTTTTTAGCGGGAAAGATGCGATATGGGGGATATTCAAATCAGGAATATATGGAGTGTAATGATGATCATATACATACTTTGTTTATTTTACTTTTGTTTTACCAGTATTTACACATTTCCTTGTTTTAAATGAGAAGAATCCGAGCAAACGTGCTCTCCTATTTTATAGCACATGAACTTGATATATGTAAACATTGGGACATTATTATCTCTATTCCTAACGACACTGCCTTCCTTCCTGCATGTTGCACAATCTGCTTACAATTAAGTGTGGCGACGCCAATACAACATTATCACAGAAGAAAATGTGGATTTGACAATATATATATATATATATATATATATA
>VCCN01000353.1:2411152-2427949 GCA_006491835.1 Architeuthis dux | reverse complement strand
TCGTCCAGACGAAGTCTCCTACCTCGTAAGTCATGGTGTCCGTTTCAGATGCTGGTGCCGGTACCGCTTCAATCCATTTTGCAGCCGAACTTCGTAGGAGTAGACGCAGGTGCGGTTGGATGCGAGGTGTTGTCTTTCGGGGTGACGCTGTATCACTAGACGACCTCTTTGATGGGGCCCTGCATCCTGGCCGCAATCCGCCTCATGCCTCCATGACACAGCTCCGCTATTCCATTTTCTGCGCACCTGCACTCACCATTCGTCCGCAAAGGCACAGGAGAAACGCGGTGTCATTGTCCGTGGGGAGCTATGTGGCGGGCCTCGTTCGTGGAACACTGACGTTAGTTGGCGAATCACGCTTGGCGAGCCAGTGGCCGTCACACTTAGAAACGCGTCGGGCCGCTGTCAGTGATGGTCATGCAGTGGGTAATGTCCATCCCCAGCCTCTGTCAGGTGCTGTCCACCGCTAAAGTTCCTTTCTGCCAATGGACAAGTGCCGGGTCTATAGTTTGGTGCTCCTTGCATGCGTTGGATGTAGAGTGACATAATCTCCTGGAAAGGTATGTGGTGCACTGCACACCCGGACCCTGTGTATAGCCATTTTCTGGCCAGGGTCCAACTCACTCACGGCTGGATTGCACCTTTCTTTTGTCAGTCAGCGTGTCTGATAGCCAATGGTACACGCACAACGAATCAGTATGCAGATGCAGCACTCTTGCCATTGGGCCAAGTTAATTCCTTTCAGTGCTGGTTCCATTTCGGCGAGGTTGATGTGTTGGGCATCATGTGTCTGCCGCAATCAGCATGCATCCTCCAACAGCCGGGGAACTCGCGTCGACCCACACATTCAATTCCCTTAATTCTGACACCAGTTTCCTCGGATCGGGTCGTCCTGTTTCACTCTTGCCACAGTCTCCATAATCATTCGTTTGAGGGGGATGTCGGACACTTCATTGTCCCAACCCCGTGTGACAGCATTCGATCTGCGCTTCATCACACCAGCCGCCGCGCGGAGCCATCCGCACACCGAGAGAAGTCTCACACGTTTTCCGCACAGGGAGAACACGTGATCATGTCAGGTACGCCTGATGATATCAGATACGTCGCTGCCCGTTTTCATAGCAAGGTGCCGTTCTCACCCCAGACGTCTAGGCCCAACACTCGTGTGCTGTCTTCTAACCGCTTCGTGTCCTTGCATACCAGGCCAAACTGAGCTAGCTTTGCCTTACGCTGCCGGCGTATTCGTTAACGTAGATGTCATCGATATATGCCGATATCGCCATTTCAATACCCCCCCCGTAGAAAATTACGACACCGACAATGGCCTTAGTATCTGCGGTGCAACATTCAGTCCAAAGCCTAATCACATTAGGGAGTACCTTTTCCCATGGAACATAAACCGTCTGGAACGGCCACAGTGATTCACGGACTCGCACTTAGATCCTTGCTGGCGCCACTCTCTCGCGTTGGCTGTAAATGCGTCGACGTGCCTGTTGAGCTCTCTGTAGTCCATTACTGGCCACACTCTTGCATCACAGCCATCAAAGGGATCGAGCCATCACGCAGTATTGCATAACGGTTGTCATTATTGCGTAACATACAGGCATACAATTCAGTGGATCACGTTATTGACATGCATGAAGAAACTGCAGAGGACATCGTGCACTCAAAGATGAAATAAAGAAGTCTCGTATCGTCTTATAGTATATGTTTATCTCCGCACACGGGTAGACGGCGATATCCAGCAATTTTCAAAACATATACGAACATAGTTACATTCTTCCACAGAGTGATGAAGACTGTTAATATACGTGGACAGGAGCGGAACAAGTGAAGAGGAGAGTCTAATAAACGTGTTTGGTCACGAGTAATTAACTTCACGCCGCCCGAAGGCTAGCGTGTACCCGTAGAAACTTCCCTGACTGCCCGTCTACTGTCTACTACCGCTCATTCAAATAGCACCCTTTAACCCCGCTTGTTAATCTGATCCCACCTCTTTTTGACACCTCCATCCATGGCCCACCCACTCCGCATCCAACCACGTCCCATTCCCTAGCGCGTCAACCAGCGATCACTTCCGCCAATTTACTTATCTTTAAGATAATCTCTGCTGAGAAGCCGACACAACTCATCCATCACTAAACTAAGTTGGCTTTTTTCAGCCGTCATCATCTTTGACTTATCTAATACTCCTACTGTGAATTTTGGTATGGACCTTTGTTTTGCCAAGCCTTTCTGGCGCCAATTTCAGTAATACAGGGGGCCACTTTCTTAATATTCTGATGCGAAATTACCTACGCAAATCGGTAACCTTTGACACTAAAATCGTCTGGTGAAAATATGTTCTTCTTCCGACTGTGAAAAGATGTTAACAAGGCCATCCATTTCATTAAAACTAAAATGACTTATCGGGAATTATACGTATTTAAATGACCAACCTAATTACGACTTAATGTTAAAGCTCGCGTATTCCAATATACGGTTTGGAATTTTAACCGGCACCCGATTCTCCACCCATTTCCATGAAGCGGTCCATATTCTCTGTCGATGATCAACCTCTGCGCGAAAAATCGGGCTCGTCAATGCGGAGTGTCGCACACACGGTACTCTCTCCTCGTTGGGCGAATCGTTCAAACCGAAGATGTGCAATCTCCGGTTTGTACGATTCGCCCAATGACTTGATGGCATCGATTCCAAGCAATACGTCAAAGCCTGGCGGTTTTTCGCGTACCACCAGCACACCAACCTGAGCTGAGTTCCCGGTGTCCGTGCGTATTTGACCATCCCGACTCCGCAACACGCTCGCGTCTCGCCGTTTAGCTTTGTCACTGTAATTTTTTCAAAATCCTGCGCTTAGTATTAAGCGGGTGCAGCCGAGTCGAGGGCGTTCACGTGGACTTTAATGACTTGTAGCGCCTCATTCAAAACGTTGCTGGTGAAGAGGCCGGCGCTAACGCCCTGTCCCCTGCCTCGTTTCCCGTTTGCCGATTTTGCTACATCGATCGCAGTGTATGCATTGTTCCTCGTCGGCTGGGCGTCTGCTACAACTGGTCCCTCCACCGACTTTTCATTCATGATCTCCCAGACTCGGGCCAGCAGTTGGTCAATGGCCATCGGGCGATTTCCATCTAGTATGTATATATGTATATTGACTTCAAAACATTCCCCATGGTCCATTAAGTATACATGCCAAATCTGTGCCAAACAGTGTTGAGCTGCGCCAATGTGTAATGTGTGGCTGACAAAGTGACACACAGGGTCGGATGTTTTATATAATATACATAATATAATAAATAGTAGCATTATACTTGTAAATAGAACCCCCCTCTAAAACCCTAAAAGAAATATCAACACGTTTTACTTTAAAACATTCCACTGTGTATGCATGCCAATTATGTGCCAAATACGCCAATGCCATGTTGGCACACAGTGACGAACAGTACTAGTTGTTTTATATAATAGATATTAAATTAATGATCGCACCAACGCTTTGATGTAAATGGTATATTTTTAGACCAGAACACAAATATTGGAATTACACTGCTGTGGGAGAAAGAGGAATGCCAATTTGACATGGAAACTGGTACTTCTACCACTGATTTTGTCTGCGTAATTAGCTTTCAACATAGAAGTCTTTAGATTGTCTATATTCGCTTACCAACTTAAACATGTGTTCTTTCTTTTATTTCCATTTTTAAGTGGATGCATCGGACAATATAACAGCAAGAACAAATTGATGAATAGAACAAAGTGAAGGATTGAATTTGTATTGATAGCAGTCAAAAGAAAAACGTGTGATAAAAGGAACGAACGCAGAAACGACGGAAGGAAAGAAACATGAAAAGAAAGAGACAGACAATATAGATAGCAAAGCAGAAGAAATAGATACATGGGGTAAAACAGTCAAAAGAAAGAGAACACAGGGAAATAAGTTAGAAAGAGTTATGAAAAATAACCAAGCAGAAAATAACAGACTGATAGGAAAAAAGAAAAACAATTCGCAAAAGTGATAACATAGAAATGTTGATCGACACAAAACGAAAAGAAGGGAATAATTAAAAAGTAAGAAAAACGTATTTTTCTTTTAAAGAATAGGCAGCTATAAAGTTGTAATGGCCTTTAGGCATATTACTATTAGGCATATCAAACAGTCTGTGTTTACATTTCGAGATTCAGATTTAGTTTATGTCTAACATTTATCCAACACACTGTGCTTTTTATCCAACCAACACAAGCTTTTGTATTTTTTGTCAAACCGATACACTTTTCATACTTGTTATCCATCCAACACAATCTGTGTACTCTTTGACCAACCGACACACTCTATGTACTTTTTATCCAACCAGTACATTTTGTGTACGTTCTATCCAACCAACACACTGTTTGTACCTTTTATCCAACCAACACACCTGTTTGTACTTTTCTTCCTACCAACACGCTGTTAGTATTCTTTATCCAACCAACACGCGTTATGTAATTTTTATCCAAGAAACACAATTGTTGTACTTTTTTATCAAACCAACACACTTTTTGTACTTTTCATCCAACCAAACACACTCATTTCTACTAATATGCAGAAGACAGCCTCTGAGCTACACAACTAATTTATTTGCCTCTTCTATGTTGGGAAACAAGGATTTAGCTAACTTTTCAGCGTAGCTTTCACAACAAACATTTCATGGTTACTATCTTATCTAAATCATTCTTCCCTTATTTACTTGTTTGTAGCAATTGACAGGGTGTATCATTACTATCATAGAATCATGTTGCAGCACCCTCAGAGGTATAACTTAAAACCAAACGTTTGGACCTTACCTAACTTGAGACCAAACATATACGACTTCTTTCCTGAAAGTATCCATATCTCAATAAATAGGTCCGGGGCAACCAATCAAAGGGGCCTTACTGTACATACTCACCTGTGGGGTCACTCAGTCGGCAGTGAGACTCCATTGAGTGGGCTTGTGTACTATGTGATAATTGCATTCAGAATGACTGAGCCTGCCCATTACTCCCGTCTCGTAGAGGTTGTGTTTGGTAAGACACCTCAACACCCATGTCTGACAGCCCTTCTCCAGTCTAGATATGACTCTTTGCGACTTCTGTTCTTTTGCTGCTGTAATACTGTGGACGCGACTAAGAATAACGAAACGGGGCAGCTAATAGCGATCCCAAAACATGACTTTGCAGATTATTTTGAAAAGTAGATTATTGGATAAGTGGGTGAGGAGACGAAGGAGAGGGCTTTGAAGGGGACTATGGTAACAGTTCCCAAGGTAGGCTTTTTTTCGTTTAAACTTAGTAGCTGGATATTTTACGAAAAGTCCTCGTATTATTCGGATTGTTTAATTCATTTTTATTTCTTTGTAAAATTCGACTGTGTTAATATTGATAATGGAAACAGCTGTTCCAAGAATATATGGAAAACGAAAAATGTCTATTTTCTACTGCTTTAACATCTTGAAAATGTTGTTATTATTTGTTTTGTTCTATAATGTTTGTGTTCATCAATGTTTTCGGGATTCTATTTGAGGTTTCAATCTTGTATTCATCTCATCAAATATTAAACTCCTAAATCACTATAAACGGATAAGCTAAAACCACTTCACATTACAAAATTAAAGATTAATCAATTGAGAGAAATGGGGAATGGGGGAAAGGGGGGAAGCAGTAATCAACGTGATTTGGAGGGGGTTGAACTCTCTACACAAGGCAGGCATCGTTCTGCTATTCATCTACAGAGGCAACCAAAATAGTCTCACCAAAAGATGATATACAAAGAACGCCCGTCTGCTTGTGTGCCCATACGGTATCTCCAAAAGTTGTCAATGAATTTCAATGACATCTCGTGGGCTAAGGAAGCGGGGATCACATTTTTGGGTGTATACATGCCCGATATATTCCCTACCTCGTGGCTATATATCCTCACCACACAATATCTCCAGAAGTTCTCAATGGATTTCAATGAAATGTTGTGGAACGTTGAGTAATGGGCTATAACATAAGTGATTACATTTTGAGGGACACATGCATTTGTTACCTGTTTGTTACATGCATCATAATATCTCCAAGACAACAGTCCACAATATATGGAAATATGTACATATCTATCTCCTCTGTGTTGTTCCTATCTATACATTGATCTTTATAAGTTCTTGGTGACATTGGCGTTGGTAGAGGTCTGCGCCCTGTGTGTGCTTACTAGTTAAAATATTAAACTTGAACAACGGCTCTGTGGTACTGTACTTGTCAAATTGTAGAGAAAATCGCCCAGAACGATAACACATATGTACTGATATACTGATGTACAGAAAATTACAATTATATTAATATTAGTTGGCTTACTCGGAACTTCCAGAATCTACAAATGTATTATTGTTTAGAACATTCGAATCTTATTCCTCTGACTCGATGGACATTAGTGAGATGATAGGCCAACACTAAATACTAAAATACCTGTTTTTCTTGTCATTCACTGGATCATTATTCAACACTTTTCTCCACGAATATTTTTAATATTTAGCGCATACCAGAATACACACTCTCCCATGGTCTTATTCAGCCTGCAGCGAGACACCATTATGTACTGTTTGACTGTCGCATTCACAATGACAGATTCTGCCCATTCTTCAGTACAGTCCAAATTTGGACTGCTGCAACCTCTGGCGTTTCCTTGTTTAAAGGGAGGATATTTCCGACAGTGAACGGGAATAAGGAGAACGTGACGAGGCATCTGATGGTGTTTTGAAAAGTGGAATGAACGATGGGATCAGTTGGTGCGGTCCCAAGGAGAGTACTTTGACGGGGACTAAGGTGCCACTACAATAAGTAGGCTATTTATTCGTTACTATTAAATGATTGGATACTTTCCTGACGAACCTATTATACACACGTAGGTACATCAATACGAATGTAGCTTAATAATGAAAAAGATGTTTTGCACAACAAATAATATCTTTCCTTGTCAATGAACCTAATTCACTTGTGAATATTAAACACATATATCGGACAGTCTATAGTACAACTATCAGATCAAATGTCGACTAATAGCTACGTGTCAGGCTGCGGAATCATTTATGCGCCTTCGTATACTTAGAACAATCTGAGGTATATGAGGATGTACTAAGCGTGTGTATCCCATATGAAGACTGCTTACCAGTCTTGAAAATCAACAGCCAAGGTCCTGGTATTTAGTCATGTTCGAGAGCAAAACGCCTGTGCTAGCTCAAAATACATACGAAACTATTCCTGCTTCAAGATCAGCCAAAGATGCCCTCCAGAAATCCTTGGTACGAGGCCAAACCTCACATCAAACAAAAGAGAGCTTTTCATACTTAGCTTACTCAAGCAGAAGGCCAAACAGATGAATCGCTTGGACAGGATGGAACTCACACGCAATAACTTCAGATTTCAACATATTAAACAAAGATTTAACGTCGGCTGCTGATGACAAAGGCTGATTCTTTTCGAGTGTCTCCACACCGGCATTACGCAGAACTAAATGTCGATGGAGCAGCTTATTATAATTACGGATAATGTTATCAGCCGGATATTGTCATCAAAATCAGTCGGTGCCTAAACTTGATTTAAAGTTATCACAATATAGCAGCTTCGTATATATACTTAATGTTATCAGCCGGTTATTATTATTCACACGGCATTGTCCCAAACCGATTACAATAAGCGACTTTCTCGACACTTAGAGTTTTGCTATAATAATTTTAAATCATAAAATACAATCAATCCTGGAAAAGGATTGGTATTAATAGGACGAGTTTTAGCGGTCTGTGCAAGGATAACGCGCTGAGATTTAAATCAGAAAATCAATATTTGTTGTAATGTTCTTTCATTTTATATTTGTTCTAAAAGCACTTTATCTTTGTTCCGTTTAATAGTTATCTACGGTTTCCCTTCGATTTTTTTAATGATTCAGTAAAGAAATGAATCATCTATTAAAACCATTGCTTGGAACATTATCAGTTTTATAATTGGATTTCCCAAGAAGGAATTAAACACTAATGGGATCCGTTCTTCATCTTTCGAATCTTGTCTTGTCAAATCCAAATGTCAATTTGCTTAATGACGCACGGTTGAGAGCAGGGGGATCTTTAGGAGATTACAACAACTTAATTGTTGCTTTCCTTAAGGAACATTGTCACATTAGTCGAACTTCTTTTTGCGTGAATCAGTAGACGAATCCTAGGTATAATTGCCTATACAGAAATATATTTGATTTTCACCTCCAGCATCTGTCAAATGTTCTTAAATTGTTCTCAGTAATTAAACCACGTAATTTCCATTTATGAGAGGCCTTGAAATAGATTGAGAGGGAAGAAGAGGAATGAATTGCTTAGAGACAACATTATATTGGATGATATGTTGATAAGACTAACAGTTACCATGGGGTCATCAGTTCCTCTTATTCTTTAGTGCAAGTCCTGCATCCACTGAATTGCATGCTGCATGTTATTCAATAAGTAACAACCGTTGTGCAACCTACGCCGTTAGTTTGCTCGCCGACTTCGATGCGTGCGTCATAGTCGTTCCTGTGACTTTCCTGTGATTGATAGGCTAAAGGCTGCTGCAACTAAGATGTGCATGATGTGCAATCATTATGCTACAAGAAGGATTACACTAATTGAAACAGTAATTGACAAAGAGCGTCCGGAGCTATTCCGCGCAGAAGGTGTTATATTCCATACAATAACCAATGTTAGGCGGCATGTTTCTTTGGCGACCAGGCAAAAAATGCTACAGGTTTGTTGTAAAGACTTTCTCTCATCCATTGTATTCACTAGATAGTGTACCTTCGAATTGCCATTTCTGCTGTTCTCTACATGTCAGTTACCCGGGAGACTTGCTGAGAAAGATTTTTTGAGTAGATGGAATTAAAACGTGCCTGAAAAATGTTAGAAGATAGTGGAGATAAACGGTAAATATGCTGTTCCTTAAAGCTAATGTCGTAACATTTAAAAAATGAATTGTCTTTTTTTACCAAATAAACCGAACGGTGTTTACATACCAATACAAAAGCAATATTCAAGTGGAACACAAAGTAGTTAAGGTAACATATTTAGTCAATGCCCCTTAGTGGATTACTTTTCTGGGAAAAAGTACATACTAGACTTTTCCTTTTCGGGTAAACTTGATTCTTTCATTTGCTCTTGTTATAGTAATCTCAAATTATCGAAAGAGTAACAATCTATGACTCAGGACAGAAACATTACATGGAAACCTCTCTTATATGCCTTTGCGTAACTAACACAATATCATAATTATTCCCAAGGATAAAACGAATTCGGTTGTAAAATTGAAGCATATTTGCAATCACGTGAAAGTAAAATACAATGCTATCTCACAAAAGAAAAACATGTCATATTTGATGTAGAGCGTAAGTCACTTTAATAGAGAATCACCTTTAATATCAATGGCTTGTATGTTTTCTTTAGCTACGCTTAATGAGAGTGTGTGTTAATTGCATTTGACGCATGATTGGTCTTCGAGGTATCACAATGTAAATAGTCCTCTCATTCTGTCTGTATAATTTACCCACTTTAGCGTTTAAAAGATGAGGCGAGAGAGTCAATTAGCATGATTAAAACGTGTAAATCCTGTGTTCTGCATATTCCCGAAGTATTTTATCTTTTCAGGTCTCATGCCAAACCTGTATTTAATTATAATTTCTGACATGTTATTAACATATCAAACATTATAATCAAATAAGACTAGAACAGATGGAATATTTCGTAAATATGTATGAAAATCTTCATAACAGAAGTAGCAACTCTGTAGAAGACAGATACGCCAACAGACCGTTCCTCCTTCATATTTTCGGAATTAGTAAAGGTTGTTTGCTGGTGTTAAAATATCCAATTTGCAGTTTGGCTCACATAATTTAACAATGGCTAATAAGAGGAACACCACATTATTCAATCAAGCCAAAGACAAAATAGCATCATTCTAATTGTCCCGGGTATAAATGTATGCTCATCTCAATAGCCATTCAATAAAATATGTCAGGCCGCATCAATTTCCTCTTTATAAGTCACTTTTTTATTTTCGTTAGTTATAATCTATACTGGATAATATATAAAACTGATGGGAACTTGACTGGCGAATAGGTATGCATTTCTCAACGGCGACAGTGGGCAATATTCAAACCCAATTAAAAGTCAGGATTACGAATTGTGAGTTAAAGTTCAAGCAGGCTGTCAGACTCGCTCCACTTGACGTAGTATAATCTCTCTAAACACGCACCCCCTCCACTTGGCCCCCTGTCAACCTACGCTAATTTTGAGAAGTAACAACTGACAAGAACGTTGGGTTTTTTTTTTCAGAATAAAACCCTTGACATTTCTGATACAACATAACTTTGGATATTTGGAGTAAGCTTAATTTGACAAATGACCAACATTGAGGAAAAACGAATGAAGCTGAACTCACTAACAATAAGTTGTGAGATCAGGTCCGGTAGAATGTTAGTGTAAGTTACACTTTTCAATGAATTGTTATAGTGTTGATCGAACTGACAGCCCTGCACAATCTAGGGCACGTGTCCCACACACTTCAATTTAGTTAGACCACGGTTATACATAGGACATATATTTCACAGTAAATATGATACGCTGAAGAAGTTTACGAATAATGTAAATCTACGTTTACATCTTTCAGACATAGAATCTTTCAGAACAGCTGTATTGACCACCAGTCAACTTTCATTCGATATGTAACTGTCTTTTTAATAGTGTCTATAAACTATCGTTCCGCAGACCGGTACGGGGCCGCAAAGCATGCGCTACCGGACCGCTAGGACACGATCATGATTTGCCGATATCTCTCTGTAAAATAAAATTATTTTCCCTTTGATATTAATATTACATTCGGTCGATAAACACTTTTCGAGACAAAGGTGTGTGTATTAGCCTCTTTTAAGAGACTTATTAGTTGACTAACCACCAATATTCCGGTTATGATTAACTCCAACCCCACGTCGACCAGTCCGCAAGAATATTGCCAGTATTAAACCGGTCTGCGGTGCAAAAAGGTCGGGGACCACGGCCTTGGGAAATCTATCATTGATATGGTATTAAATTGACCGCTGTGGAATAAATGTGTAGGAATTGTAAGCTAACCTCCAATGCTTTCTGTACTGGAATAGATTAAATTAAAGTTTAAACACTGTGAAAAATTGTATTTAAATCATAATAATCGATAAATAGACTTTCAACTTTTTAATTTGACTGCTCCAACTATTTCTACGCAAAGATTCCTGATATATTTTAATCTAATAAAGTCCACATAAAGTACGGGATGGATCCAGGTTCTATCTTGTTATTTAATGTAAAACGAGAGTATTATTTGCATCTTAATCATATGGTTTTAAAACATTGATATGGTTTTATGATCTTTGCTACATAATTATATGTTTTCATAATTTTCTTTACTAAATAATTATATAGTTATATAATTCTCTTTGCAAAATATGTATATGGTTTTATAATTTTCTTTGTTGCATAATAATATGGTTTCATAATTGTCTTTGCTAAATAATTATATAATTTTCTTAGCTAAATAATTATACGGTTTTATAATTTTCTTTGACAAATAATTATATGGTTTTATAATGTTCTTAGCTAAATATTCGTATGGTTTCCTAATGTTCTTTTCTGAATAACAACTGATCGCACACATATAACATATAACATAGCCAGAGCGATTACTTCTCAATTACAACAATTCTACTCAACCATTTCTACCACTCGAGAACTTCATAATTTGTAATTTTCACCTGCGTCCTTACATGTTTTCCATTCAATATCCTTTTCGTATTTCCCCCGGCAGGTTTTAAGTTCACGTAAGGCCATTCAATCATGCAGTCACATTCACTGATTGATTATTAACACAATAACAAGATAATATCCTTATAGAAATGTATTGCTGTTTTCCCCAATTTATGAATCGAGGGGTTTAACATTATAGAACAGTGATTCATTTGGAAATGTTTTCTGGCATTTGTATTTTCTAGCACAGCCTTTTCTGACTCTGTACACTCCAATATCCCTTTGGAGTCTGTTGCATCCGGTATTCTCTTATTTAATCCGGGAGGGGGGGGATGTGACAGACATCAATAGAAGAACTGAAGGTACAGCAGTCCAGACGTTGTAGAACGAAAAGAAGAGAATAACAATCTGGTCCGAGAGAATCATTGAATAATAGTAGAATGTTGTGTCCGAATGTCTCAGATGAAACAATGCCAGTATCGTTTGACTTGATTGTGTTCCATCTAAATTGTGTAGCTTTACATCGTATTGCGACACGAAGCAACAACAATAAGATGAGAGAACAATTAGGCACAGTATTAAAAACGTTTTGTTTCGATATGATTCAGCCATTTAGGTATATAACGATCAAATACTAATTATAGAGTATCCCTTATTTATGTATTTTGGCACATGCGTAATACATATTGGTTCATTCTGATTGAACATAAACAAGAAAGTTCAGAGCCACATCATTTTTGGGATTCTTTAAGTAGAGAGCAATTGTAAAATGATTTAATTACTGTTGTCATTTTCCGATAGCATTAGTAAACTAGTTATCATTTAAACAGTGGAAATTGTTTTTTACAAATGAATATGATTGTGTATAGATTATTTTACTGGCAGCATCCTAATGACCAGAGGGGAAACACAACATCTGTTGGCTTAAAATTCCTGACTAGGGCAGACTTATACCCACCACTGTCAAAAAATGCAGACAGCTTGTTCAATCACTTAAGCTTCTTCTACTGATTAGTTCTTATTTCGGTGACACAGCAAGCAAGTGGCGAATCAACACACGCCACACATCGTTAGGTCCCTAAGGAGATTCCCTCCTAAGTGATTCTATTTCAAACCAGGAATAGTGGTGAACTAACAAAGTGAGAAGAGCATGGGAATACAATGAATATTATTTTTACTCGTCCGGCTTATATAAACTAATTTAAGCAAGACTCATTGAATTATACTGGGGTTATAATGTTCTAGACGATTTACACGACTGATATGATCGTATGGTAAAACTGCTATATATTTACTTTAAACATTTAGTTAGTAATTTAAAGATAACAACATTAACGATGAACCTTAAATTGACTCCCTGATTAATACCCACTGCATTTCCTAAAAATAAACGAAATGCCGATTTCTTAAAAGGAATAAAAGGTGACTACGGTTTGTTTAACATATTGGATCTCAAAATCCTTTGTGCCAGGTATATACATGATTTGGAACACCAATAATCTTAATTAAAACCAAATTCAATTTGTTTTGTGAGTAGAATATGATTTCAACAGAACCTCCATTGCATTTGTAAGGAACGGATATGTCATGTTGGAATCGGCAATATCTGAATAGAATTAGCCTGAGAGTACCAGGATAGGTTTCCCTGCTGGTCAATATAAGACTCAATATAAATGGTGAATACGTAAACCATTTTGGATTCGCCGATGACATTTCTATGATGTCAGAAGCATGCGAAGAAGTACACAACATGTTGTCAGGTCTAAATAGAGAAAGTCAAAACAAAGTAGGCTTAAAGATTAACAGAACAATGTTCAACGATAAAGTCTCCAAACAGATCATGCAGATAGAATGGGGGGGGGGCTCTAGAAGAGGTTGATGAATACACCTATCTAGATCAGATAATAAAGTTAAAGAAAGACTGCGACAGTGATTTAAAACGACGCATAACGATAGGTTGGAAAGCATTCAGTATGAATTGAGACATTTGAAGAGCACCTTGCCAACATGTTTAAAGCGTAAAGTATACAACGGTTGCATCATACCAGCCAGGACGTCCGGATGGGAAACATGGAACCTAACAAAACGAACTGAAAACCAACTTAGAATCGCACAGAGAGCCATGGAAAGAGCAATGCTAGATATAACTCTAAGAGATAGAAAAAGATAAACATGGATCAGTGGGCGGACTAGAGTGAAGGATATCATACAAATAATTAGATGGGGCAAAAGAATAACTGAGTGTTGCCCTTGGGACAGTAAACGCAGTCGGAAAAAAAACAGACACAAAATAAAGGGATAAGATAGAAAGATTTCCCAGTAAGATAGGGAAGAGGTTAGCACAATCTAGGTCGTCATGGAAGGAGATAGGAACGGCCTTTGTCCAGCAGTGAACACATGGCGATTGATGTTGATGATGACGAACTTTATCTCCAAATAATCCACTTATTTTAACTGTACTTCCCTATGTTTAATGCTTGAATGTTGTTTTCCTTTCCAACCATGTATGTTTAAGCCGCATTTCTTCCCGATTCTCACGTTCGAGTGAGTACAATCGTAACGTTTTTTTTTAAAGTGCCTAAGTTTGATTCATCCAAAATAGAAGTGAAATCATACACAGTACTCGATAATAACTGTTTTTGAATCTCACCTTTGCCGGACTTTCACGTATTACTTGGTGTTAGTATAGCCAACGACTGAAATCGGCGTTCAAAAATGGTAGGAAGAAAACGACTTTGAGTGTGTATATGTGTGTGTATGCGTGCGTGTGTGTGTATGTATGTGTGTGTGTGTGTGTGTGTTTATATATGTGTGCGTGTATGTGTGTGTCACGCTGGTACTTGTGAGAAAGCGTACGAATGAATGGGGTAAGAGACGAACACATATAACTAAAACAGTATATGAATTTGCGTAAATATTTTAGGAAAAACCGGGGAAAGCACGCAATGATAGACGAAACTCCTGGTCTAAAAAAGCTTTTTTCCTGATGTTTAGATCCGAAGATCGGCTAGAGAATGCGCGATGGTGACCTCGAGTGACCTCCAGGATATGTTGAAGGGCGATATTTATTGATTCTCCGTGCGAAATATCAGGTCAATTGGCTGAAATATAAGTATAATAAGTGCCCAACGAAATTATTAAAAAGTTGATATTTTCGGTGGCTGTGCACGATACGTGTCTAACGAACCACGAATTTCTTAAAATGTTGCCATTTGATAGGTTTTACGTCGCTGTATCTAGCTATGCAATTTGTGTCTGATGTGTTCTAACGTTTGTCTGGGCTTAGATTGATCTGCATGACCTATAGGACCAATTTCAGTGTTAAAACTTAAATTAGGCAATTGCTTACTGGTTGGGATGTTTACCCTATCTATATGTATTACTTTCATCATTTATTATAGGTGATATAATTTAAATTTATGCAAATCACTTAACGCCACCGATCTGAATTGAGCGGAGCTGTTAGTACATAATGAAGTGTTTGGCTGAAAAGAGTAAATGCCTAGTGAATATGATCTTGTTGAAGAAGTGTGGGTGTATCTAGTCTACAAAGTTGTTACTTGAAGCAATAAATATTGATGTACTAATCATGGTGGGATCAGTTTCCCCCTAAACACCAATAAGAAACCGATCCCCCTCTTCATGTCCAGGTACATCTAGATAAATTAAGGATCAATGAGCGTCAGATTATTATTTCACAACAATAGTAAACCCCCACTGTATTGATCCGCCCACTCATGTACGGACATTTTAAACAGTCTGAAATATGGCTTAATTACGCGAATCATCGTTCGTTTTTATACTATTTTATTCGGACATATGTTGGGGCTATATATGAAAAATATCAAAGTTGCAGTTGGTCTACTCGCTTAGATATGAACATTTCATTTATGTAACCTAATCAGCGTTACAAAGCCACAAACCATGGCGTTCATATGCATATATTAAATGTGTGTGTATGTGTATGTATGTGGAGGGGGTATGTGTGTGTGTTTGTTACTATCTTTAATAGTGATTAAATCTTCGCGGCCGTATCTTACGTGCTCTAACCGAACGGCCAGTTAAGAATATATCGGCAATTTGCTGAAACTAAGCATAGGTTTTATCCCAGCGAGGCCACGCGAGCATCAAACACACATATTAATTGATATGCAAAGCTCGAGAGGCAAGTACCGATTAAAACTATTCACTGTGAGTGCTTCTTCAACATTAATTGACTATCAGAAGTAGCAATAATGTTAAACCAAATACTTATGTTCGTTTGGTAATACAGAGTAGCACGCAAGCCCAATGCGTCAGTTTATTTTCTTGCTAGCATTTTATAGATGCACAGAATGTCTTCACAATTGTTTTTGTTTCTTTTTCAATTTACGCTTTCATGTTTTGTTCCTTCAGGTTAATAGATACTTATACATTTAAACATTATGTGGCGCATTTGTATGAGAGAGGTTACATGCTAGTAAATCTTTCATAGAGATACGGTTTAAAGATAACGAATACATTCTTTCAAAAACAGAATGGCCGAACGTGGACCTGGTAAAACCCAACAGGCACAATAAAAGATCAATAATATTACAGACGTTACTGTTATAAACAAAGTCGACATAGGAAGCGATCATAGGATGGTAGCATGCAAAACTAAATTTAACTTTAAAACTGAAAGGAATAACATGATACTTAAGAAGAAGAGATGCCCCAATAAGATAGAGATAGAGAACATTAGCAACTTCAGAGTAGCGATACAAAACAGATTGCAGGCACTGGGGAATAGCGACAGTGATATAGAGGAAAGCAGTAATAGTCTGACAAATATAATTAAGGTAGCAGCAGAGATGGTTGGCAAGTGTAAACACTAATAGTCTAAAGCAACATTAAAACTAATCCAACAGAGAAGAAATATGGAGATACAAATTAAAGTGGACGAGAACAAATAAAGCAGAACGTAACACATTAATGAATAAAAGAACGAGAGAATAAAAAAGAAAGAAAAACACGAAAGGGATAGTAGAGGCTATCA
>VCCN01000353.1:2369261-2379713 GCA_006491835.1 Architeuthis dux | reverse complement strand
GTGTGTGTGTGTGTATGTGTGTGTGTAAAGGATATGTGCAATACTAAGATATGCATACACTACGAGATAAATATGTATCCATATATGTATGCAAAAGTTAAGTTCCAGCTTACGATTGTGTACGTAGCAAATACATGATTCATGTTGATCTCTATGGTTCTGCAAGTTCACGTCGTAAGTTTGATGATTTCTTAAAACACGTAATTGCTCTTGTTGCTATAGCTCCTAGGAAAGAAGTCATGTTTTTGATAGAAGACCTATTTCGATGTACAATGAATAGAAATAGTAGCGGAAAGTTAACAATGATGTTAAATCCCTTCCCTCGAAGAGAAAATACCTGTTCACATCGCATACTTTAGTGAACTGTGAAATATCCTTGTGCTATCGCCATTGGCGTGACCGAAACTGTGAAACGAAGGTTACATGTTCCTTTTATCATATCGTATTTTCAATATATTCTCTGTCGTATAGTTATCATAGAAATATATGCGTCGTCCGTCTTTTCATATTCAAACCGATCCTCCTCAGCGGATGTAACGGACACTCGCCATCCTTCCTTTTTTCATTTCATATATTTTCGTGATTGTTTACAACATATATTTGCAGAAGGAGGTATTCAATCGAGCCAATGGGATCTCTCCTGTGAATCAACTTTCCTCCGCAAAAAATAGACTGCAAATAGAAAAAGCAGTAACCTGTCTATTTCTATTAATATGCTTGAACGTTAAGATAAACAAAATCGATGATACCGTTAAAATAAAGAAACATCTGTCAGATGTCGCATTGTCACATGGTCGTTTTCTTGCAAATATAATACTAGAGATTGTCAAAGACGGACAAGAAGGAACATGATAATACAAACAAGAGAAAGGGAATTCAAAATAACAGATGCAAACCAAATCATATAGGAGTTGCGGTTGAAAATGAAAGAGAAAGAGAACATGGATAATTAAGACATCATTATGCAATATGATGTGGACACTAATGCTTAACACGATTGGTGCGATCCCGTCAATCAATGGAAGATACCACATTATACACCACCGATTTTCCGGAACATTTGGTTACAGATTATCCATTTTGCAATTGTACACACCGGACACACTAATTGTGCACAGCTGGTATGTTGAAGCATCAATACTGTTAGAAACTTAAATTAATCAAATATTATATATGAATTAAATGGTCAAGTACATATAAATGGAACAGTTACAGGTATTGTTATATAATAAATACAGTAGAGTACTTACAAATCATTTCGAAATACTCCCACCCATAACGCGACAAATTGTCAATTTTCTAAACATCTCTATCTGTTAGCGTCGATATAGACTATAGTGTTTGTGATTTACACTGTCACAGAAAGCTTCACGTTGGTTGGATACCGTTACTAAGATTACATGTTAGCAAATTGGGCTAGGGAGTTTACCAAATCGGTGGAGCAGACTGGGATGTGAACATGGAAACCAGAAGCTGTTCTAGAGAATTAAAATGTGGTCGTCCCAATGGACTTGGAGTGTTAAGATACATTGAAAATATTCATACGATAGCATGACTAAAATCAGCAGGAATACTAAAGAGAATTGGGGGATACTGAAGAGATTTGTTGTCACTTGATCTACTGCGAAAGCTACCAGTTATTAATGATACGAAAACTGAACGAAGACAACAATATTAAGGACGATGTTTAGATGTCTAGTATGGCAGCCCATTTTTACTTTAGTGAGATTTTAATAATCAAATCATCTCGTGTCCTAGTATATCGTCGTCGTACCATGCCGGGTCCTTCATGTCATTTCAGCGCAATATAGGGTTACTGGACGGTGCACTTCATCCCCTCTCCAAGAAGAATGCAACAGTGTGTACACTGCTATATGCTACCAGCAGTAGGGAGTATTCTGCCACATATTGGATAGCTTGATTAGTGCGAAGTCGGAACAAACGTATCCTTCTGCCTGCCTGTCTATCAAGCATCTATCTATCTATCTATCTATCGATATATCTATCTATCTATTTATCTATGTGGCCATGTATTTATGTATATATGAATATGTGTATCTATCTATACATCTCAATTCATTAACGACAAAAGCACCTTGCCAATGTGATTAAAGTATACACTGAATGCATAACACCAGCTATGACAAACATGGGAATTAACAAAACGAACGGAGAACCATCTTAGAATCGCACAGAGAGCCATGGACATAACAATGCTAGAGAAAACTCTAAGAGATAGAACAATATCAACATAGATCAGATGTAGTGAAAGATGTTATACAAATAGTTACGCAATCCAAATGGTGATGAGCTGGTCACCTAGCAAGAAGAGATGACAACGGATCAAAAGACTAAACGATTGGTGGCCATCGGACAGTAAACGCATTAGGAAACGAGCAGACACTAGATGAAGTGATGACATAGAACCGTTTGCCGGTAATACATGGCATATGGTAGCACACTCGAGGTCGTCATGGAAGGATGTGGGAAAGGCCTTTGTCCAGCAGTGGACTTATAATGGCTGATGATGGTGATTAACTATAACATATCACACAACATATTAGTTAACCCTTGTTCTTCGTCGTGGCTACTTTAACGACGCAAATTCGAAGACAGGAGATGGTAATCTACACAATGGATAATAAGGACTTTGCGAATAGAAGAAAAACGAGACCAAATCTATCAGCACTACTACGTGACTACATGATTTGTAAGTCATAAGAGGCACCGTGTGATGGCGACCTCTTATGGAAAACGCTAATGGAACAGCGGGCTTTTTAGCATAAAATGCCCCCAGGGTTTACCAAATTGAATTTAAAGTCAATAATGACTCGCGAAGTCAACATTTATGCTGCCATCATGTTTCGGTAATTTGAGGTTAGAAAGAGCGTATAAAACTGTTTAGTACAGAAGCATTCCCTTGCCTGTATAATGATACGAGTATGATTAAATATATGGAGAGAGATACGTTAACGAACACGTAATGCATGTATTTGTGCCTGAGCAAGTATTAGATGAAATAGCTACAAGTATTCACACATGCAAACACAAAACACACACACGTGTGCATATATATATATATATATATATATATTTCATCGGCCATTATAAGTCCACCGCTGGACAAAGGCCGTTCCCATCATCGAGTACAAGTTTTAAATCATAGACAAGATCCGTAGCTAAGCAAAGAGACATTTTTGGATAACGATATCAAAAGGGCCAGAAGACATTAGCCAGTGGATATAGTCTGTAATGACTGGCTTTAAAATGGCTAACATTGTCTAGATTTCATTTCCAGGTAACTATAGCCAGAAGACAGTAGTCGTTTGAAATGGCTAATTGTGGCTAGATATATCAATGCCTGGCTTTATCTGATCTGATCTGATTTTGGCCACACTATATATATGTTCATATCTAAGTGTGTAGATCAGCTACAATTTGTATATGTGTCATACATAGCACCGATATAGTCCCTATATAATGGTATGAATTAACACGATTTTAGACACTTTTTCAAATGATAGGGGATCAGTTTTCTATTGTTACCAAGTAATTAATTGAACCCCCAATGATTAATACATTGGTTTGCTTAAGTAGTACTTCCATGAATAGCATTTTAGTCCACGACTCATATGTGTTATTTACACGAACTGCAGAAAAAATCCTTACAGTTGTGTCTATCTGATCTATCTTTTTCGTTGCAAAGCATTTTATATTTTCTGTCTGTTAATGGAACAACATGCACTCTAAATAAATAAATACCAATGAGTCTAAATGTCCTTACTATGCATTAGAACAAAACCTCTTCGCCAATGGGTTATTGGTAATACATTAGTAACTTGGTTTTGTTTTAGTTTTAAGTGGGTTAAATATAAAACAAGGCAAAAAGCAACTAAAATGAATCAATAACTCAGTAATGAGAATAGAAAGAAAACGGCCTGATTGGTAGCCTTCATTATTAATGGTAATTAATCAAATCAAAAAACAAATCACTGTTTGCAGGCGTCGCAGTTTCCTGCTCTGGTGAGCCGTTACAGAGGCAGCATGCATCATCTCCTTCCCCGCCCTCTCTCTCATGTATCCGGTACCTCCCGCCACCCCAACTTCCGAAGACTAACATAACATCATTACCACTTTGTGCATCTGAGAACGCTCAAAACTTATTCACACATACAGTATTGGTAATTGCTTCTTCTCTTTACGCCATTTCGACTTACGAATGCTTTTTACACTCTACTTTCGAACACTGCGGCAAACCTGTATATATTTACTTATTTATTTATGTATGCATTCCTTGTGAATGTGTGGCGAAACATTATGGAAAAATCCTGAAAGGGTGAGAGAACGCAGCTTTTTCAAAATAGATGGTTGGTTTCCAATGACAAGACATGTTCCTTAATATTGTAATGTTTTGGCCCATCTATCAGAGTCCATCACCACAGTTGGCTTTGCGCTATTTTGTGCATTTCTATTTTGTTTTGTTTTGTTTTTTTACCTCCTGCGCTGCCTTCCCTTTTTTACTCTGTCTTATTCTTTATATTTTGTTTCTTTTTTTCGGGATCGATATCCATTCTTTCTTGCTCGCTTGCTCGTACTTTTAGATACCCCCGAACAGAACTGTTACCAAAACTGTTAACATAGGTTTCTTCAATGTGTAAGCTGGTCTGGCTGACTGGCTGGCTATGAATGTGTGTGTCATGTGTGCAGGCCGCATCAATAGGGCGAGAGAGCTGAAACAGTTACTCCTTATTATGTCTGGGAAAAAACGTTGTGTTCTTATCAAATGTTTAGGGGGGTCAATTTACAATGTAATTTATGTTAAATTGGTTCCTTACTCACGCTTGTTCTTTTGAAAATGTAGACCTTTTACTGATCACTGTCCAACACAAGGCAAGTGAAGTAACTTATCCATTGAACACCACTTCTTCCAATGTGTTAATCGATCACCCCAACACGGCGTGCTGCCGAAGCACGTCGGTCACGTAACAGTTTCTATTGAGTGACTAACCAGATCAGTTTTTTCACTAATCTTAACTGAGTCTAGCAAAAGGCCACACAAGTGAGATAGCCAGTAATCGTCAGAATACGCTAGTTGATTGGTTTGCGAGTCGGAATTCATGACAATTGCACTTAAGCAATTCTTATTTACAAAGACTGGCTTAGTATGGCACAAGCCTAACGTACTGGTAGAGACATTGAGAGCCGAATACTCAACAATAGATAAGTGGTTCCCGAATTAAGCTTGCTGACAAGTGCACTATGGCAGGCGCCTCTAATTGTTCACTTATCTTAACCTAGTGTTGCATAAGTCCACAGAAGTGAGGGACCAGGAATGAGTCACACTAAATCAGCTAATTGGTTTGTACGAAGAGCTTACTGAGCATTACGCTATGGCTGCCACCCGCGGTTATTTAATAATATTTGCTTATTCGGGTACACGAAAGTTCAACACACCAATATAGCTAAATGATTTGCTAGAAAAGCTAGCTGACCATTGCGCAAAGGAAGTGTCCTTAGATATTTACTAAACTTAGTTTCATCTTGTACAAGGCCATAGTAGTGGGAGACCCGATGAGTATTGACTCCACTTCACCATCGAAATAGTTTCCGGGATTGACTTGCTTAACATCGAGTTGCCACCCTTCGTTTTATTCTTTCCTTCTAAATAGCAGTGCGTTCCCGTTAGTTAGTCTTTTGTTCTGTCTTTCTGTCTATCTTTTCATTCTAGTTTTATTCTGTCAAACTCCAGTCCAAATTGGAGTTGACTTTATTTACCTCATAACAAGAACAAGAACAATCCTCACCTAATTTAGAGCAGTAAACTCTTCGCTGTTAGTCTATCTTGTCACGTTAACCCACAACCGATATATAAAATTAGCATTCCCCTACCGTGATTTGAAATATTGACCATGTGATTGCTAGGCGGCTCTCTTACCACCTGCGCCAAACTGCCAAGTCTTATATATCTACGAATGCATGTATTATCTATACAATGCACAAGTTGCAGTGAACACCTTTAGTTGGAAGTGGGAGTGGATTTTGACCCTGCTGCAGCCATGCTTGTCATCCTTTTCAGTATTTATATTTTCAAAGACTTGCTTAGTACGGTGAAAGGCCAAATGAAGAAAAGAATAATATATTAAGCCATCGTTCCAACTTGGAAATGACTATATACCTTAAATACAATATCCGAATGACGTCTTTCACCTAACCGTTAACATATATATCTTGCACCAGTGGCTTTTGTTTTCATTTTTGTGGTTGTGTTTTCCTTCTCATATTATTAATGTGTCGTGTTTGCTTTGACATTCCATGTTTATGTTACAAAATAAAGATAAATGTACAGAGAAACCAACACCTCGACATCCCAACATGAAATATATTCACCAAGAATGCGACATTGTTCAATACAACCGAAAACCAAAACAATTTTCAAACGAGAGGCGCTTGGCTCCCGGGGTAAGTAATGTTTTAAATCGAGGGATTTTAGCTACGGAAGGAATTGGGGAGAAATTCCAGCCAAGGGATGGACGTATACTGCAACGTATACTGGTGAAAGCATTAGTAGATGACAATTCATAATGGTGAAAAATATGAGTTGCGACACTGAGAACAACGGGAGTAAAGTGATGATGGTGTAAAGCGCCGTGGTGTTTCACTATTCGTTCGCTGAGTTTCTCTTATCTGACGTCCATCCTTTCGGGTTGGATCGAGCAAAATTGCTTTTATGGAAACTGCAAACTTAGATACGTTATACCAGTTGCAAAAGCTTCCGCTATCCTTATATCAAAATAGTTTAATAAAAACGTAAGGATGAACATAATGCATGAAATAACCCTTTGCTATGAAACTGTTTAAGAATGAAAACTGCTGTCTGTATCTAAACTAACACCAAATTATCTTTTAAGGAAGAAAACATTACTATATTCGCATCTACACACCGTACTAAAAACTAAGCAGGTTGAACACCGTAGAGCTCATCTCATGTTCAGAGCGACTCTTAATATTTAGCCAACAGGTAAATTATGATGTATGCTGTATACAAGATTTTCTAAACAACAAATAACCATAACATGCCATCATTTTCAAGTCATATGAAGTGCATTTCACGAAACTCGCATTAAATCGTAAACACTGATACTCGGTTAGCATGAATCCCCGAGCATCAGATATATTTTGCTTACTTTTAACCTAGTTCTTATATCAGTTATATGTTTACTAATCGTAAAGAAACATTATGTTTCTTAAGTTTACATTGGTCTTCGATTTGATACATTATTAATCTCAAATTCTGTTGCTTTTACTCGCAATTATCAGGTCGTTATTCTACGATCGTTATGAGAAACTCTGGAAATATTTGAACTCGGATCAATTATCTTTAGGATTATGTGTTTCCGTTGGAGGCCTCACTAATTAGGCTACGATACTCAGATGTAGAAGTCATCCAAATTTAGCCATGAACCTATAATCTTTATTTCTCCAACGCCAACGCCACACTCTGTTTGTACATTCTACAGTAATAATATTTGATATAATAATATTCGAATTTCTCAGATGAAGTATTGCCAAGTATTTATAATTTTCGACTAGTATTTTCTTCATCTTAATTTCTATTGTATTTTTTATCGCGATTCCCAGATCATTATTCTACGATCGTTAAGTTGCATTCTGCTTGTTCATTATAAATCATCTAACCAATGTACACATCTGGATGCTGATTGTGAACCCTAACATTTCGGATGTGAAGGCAGTCGATCAAATCCGGCAGGAAAACGGCTAAAATAGATGTCAGCATTTAGAAATAGAACCAAACGCAAAGAACTAATATGTTCATGTTTTTGTTGTTCTCAAAAACGTCTCGGCCGGTCTCCTCGGCCTTCTTCTGGTGTGGTTTGCGCCTGATGGTCTATACAGATGCATTAGCCATATGTTTATCTTCTTCCACAAAAGTGACACGATTCAACAATTAGGCGGAAATGGGTAGAGAGTTTCGTCCTAGCCAGTGTACTTGGCGTGGACATGACAGGGAAAAGAAAACGTTTTCAAATATTTTGAAAGATTACCGGGTTTAACGTGAACCTGAATAACGGCAAAGAGCATCTCGGCTTTAGCTATGTACATACATATCGGTTTGGGTAAACATTCAAAATGCACAAAAAACATTTTGTGAAGATGGATCAATAAGTCTGCAGCCTGACACGTAGGTATTAACTTAATTTTGATCTGAGATTTTCACTATATAATGTTCGATATGTCATTACTATCAACCGTTGAATTTTGTGCATTGACAAGAAGGGAGATTATGTTGAAAAATAAATATTTTCCATGTAAATTAAAAGTTGTTATTATGCTACTGATTTATAAATGTACGTCCGTAGAACTCTAAACCATAGTCAAAAGCAAGAGAGTTTGTAAGTTGTTTTCTTTTTTCTGAAGAGCATGATGAATTAGCATGTTCGGAAATGCTCTCAATTCTGCATCTCAAATAAAAACAAAACTCTCTGAGACTCATTCCTATTATATCGATTGATAATGATTTGGGAAAATGTTGCTGCATGAAAACGTTGGAAATGTGCTAGTCTGCACTGCATACTTAAGGGCAGCATAGGTCGAATAAAACTAAAGATGCTCTTTGAATAACGGCGCCACTAAGTCTGCGACGTCTTTTCAGTGTTACTTAAGCGGGCGTGGATTCTATTCACTCACGAACGGATCTGAAGATTTAAAATCATTTAGAAGATCAGAACTGTCAATTAAATACAGAAAAAAGCACTTGAAACATAACATAAAAAGAATTGCCTGCCAGAGGAAAAATGAATTGTTTAATCAAATCTTTTTCTCAAAAGATGTCCTCTTCGCTTGTCAGGATAAAACATAGCCGATAAACCTGCTGAACTGAACACAAGAACAGGCGTATAATATTAAAATAAAAACAAAAAGAAAAGGAAAGATTAAAAAGCAATCATGCTTTATGCACTTAATATTATTTCGCTTAGCTTTTATTTTTCGTAATAATAATTATGTTTATTAAATTTACTTAAAAGTGCATGGTTACGCCTACCGTCGTTTCAGGGATTGTTTATACGCCTACAGATCTAGTATGTAGTTCTTATTATAATATGCTCTATTCTCAATATTTACCAAGCTTAGATTTGTATGGCGCCAGGCTGGATGGTGGGGAATATATTGTAGGATGATGGTGCTGCGCCAATTTAAACTTACTTAAAAAAACTCAGTTCCACTTGTTATTATTTAATACGTTGTTTATACGCCTAACAATCTACTTCTGTCAGTTTGTAAGTATAATTGATTTTAGTTGTAATATTTGCCAACCGTAGCTTAGTATGACACCAGACCAAAGGTCAAAGGGAAAAGGCCATGGAGTTGGTGTTGCGCCAATTTAAACTCACTAAAAATAGCTTATTTCCATCTTCTATCGTATAATAGGTGCCTACAAACCTAGGTTTGCTATTTTAATTATACCCTATTCAAATATGTACCATGTTTAACTTGGTATTGCATCATACCAAAAGGCGAGATGATATAGGGTAGGAAGATAGCGAAGCGCCAAACATTTCAGTCGGAAAACATGCCTATGCTTAAAATCAGCATTCCGAATCCCTTTTATTTTAGCTCAGCTCAGAAATTAAGAATTAGTCTAATCAGTATTTCTTTTCAGAATTTAGAGGTTTCTGGTCTTCGCTGTCACGATCGAAAATGGCTCATGCTTTTGCGCTGGACTAACGACACGTGTTCTACTTGACCATAATTTACTGGGTTTAGAACGTTTATGTATTTGGACGCTGCTGTTATGACACGGCTGTTTGGAAGTCAATTTCAATTTGTCGTCGGACGTTTTGGCGCTAATAACATTTTTTATCTGTATGGATAGTATTAATGGAACACAATTACAATATATCTGTTTAGTTTAAATAACATAATTTTATTAAAAAAAACACTTTCGATTGGCATTTCAGCTGTATTGTTCAAGTACTATCGGTACAAAGAATGGTAGCGTTAGTTACAACCGAGTGCTTCTGTCTTTTAGCATTTCTTACTCCTCACTTTCGCACTTATGGGGCTTGTTGAACTGATGGTTTTGTTCGCAGATTGCCTATCTGCCTTGCCCAATCTTTACAGTTAGGTCTCGTCATCTACAATAAAATCTTGTTGTAACAACCATGTTTAATGAGACACGCGTTGTAACGGCATGTTTGTTTTTATATTCTCGCAAGACTATTATCCGAGATTAGTTGGCAGCAAAAGCATATGCAGATTTCAATTCATCATTTTGAAAGCTAAAATCAGTAAGCCCTTAGAAAAATACAGCTATGCGTAACACAGACATCTTGAATTAAGCTTTCGCTTATACAAGGTATATTCTAAGTATGTAATGGCGTCTATTAATATGCTTATGCAGAATAGTGATGCATACTTGGAACCACTTACGAT
>VCCN01000353.1:2277680-2288706 GCA_006491835.1 Architeuthis dux | reverse complement strand
GGATGGTGGAGAAAGACAATTGCGAGAGGCTTCCAGTTCCGTCGCCGTAGCCGTTCCTCGTAAGCCATCATTAATCCTACGAGATTTAACTTAAGAATGACACTCGGTGATAAAGAGATGCTCCATAAGAGTCGATGGTTTGGGGGAGAGATTTCCAGAACTGAGCAATTACCATTATCGTCTTGTGACTTCGTGCTCTGACTGGATAATCCCAAAAAACGAAAGCCGCTTACAGTCCATGTCAAACTGTGTGTTCTCAGCCTTAGACCAATGTAAAGAGATATTAGCCAACAATAATACAGACGCCATCCTTTTGCGGGGTGAGTCATATATTTACGGTAACTATCGTGATTTGAAAGAAACCATTTGAAGGAGAACGCCTTATTGTTGAACGAAGAGCTTTACTGCATAACATTTATCTTTTTAGTAGCAACAACTCTCAAAACAACATCTGACTACAAGAAGCCACCACCATGTTATCGAATATTCATTGGTAGTTCATTGAATGGTTGGGT
This sequence comes from Architeuthis dux, assembly GCA_006491835.1. Lineage (NCBI taxonomy): Eukaryota > Metazoa > Mollusca > Cephalopoda > Oegopsida > Architeuthidae > Architeuthis > Architeuthis dux. Next base: position 2,288,191 of record VCCN01000353.1, on the reverse strand, counting down.
AAGTGATAGCTAACGGAGAGAGGTTTCATGATATCAGCAAACGTTCCCATGGGACGCCTGATTCTGTCCCTTGCGGGAATTTTAGAGCTGTAAATTAACAAAAAGTAGGTATACACCTCCCTCTCAAATTAGTTTTTTTTCGCAACACTAATATTTTTCTATAAATACTTTATTGTTGAGAAATCAATGGATTGCATACTGAATTAGACAACTAATTTTGATATTTCCGATTCATCATAATAGCTTTATTTCTACAAGTGGATCAGTTAAATAATCAATTGTGACAACATCGACGAAAAGCTATATCCAAAGATGAAGTGGAAATATTCCAGTATGTCAGATCATATCAACCTTTCTGGGATGGTCCCAATATTTGGTTGGAAGCATCGGTGGAAGGTGTGAAACCTGAAGGCACAACTTACATTATCCCAATGGAGAAATGTATAAATCTTACAGTTAATTTCAATGCAGTGTGTATGTCATTGCTTAGCAGTGACGACACAATTTTCCACCAGTGACGATACATTCTGTGTGTGTATGTGTGTGTATGTGTGTGTGTATATGTGTGTGTGTATATGTGTGTGTGTGTATGTATGTATGTATATATTAGGATGGTCGTTATATAAAATAGCGTAAATGGTTCTAAACATATTTGTTAAGTTCGAATTTGCAGTGAGACTGCTTATATAAGTTGTTCACTAATTCCTTACGGAGAGACATGGGCCATTTTCTATTGGCATTCACCTTTTCTATGGTCTTGTCACTGGTACGTCAAACTGGTAGATAAAAGAGGAGGTACTTGCACTGGGTGGACGTTCAATTCACTTTACCCGTAATTATTTGTGGAATTGGATTTCGACCTATTGCTTCCAAAATCTAATATAATAGTGAAAAAGCTGTTAATTAAATCTTCGAATCAATTTTCCTTTACTGAAAATAAACCTATACGTATTTAAATTATTTCCAGCATTTATATATATTGAATGAAATAGTGGCTGTCCTGATTTTACGTCTGAGATGCGTTCCTGGAGGGGCCGACGTAAAGAAAATCGGCGCAAAATAAATCCAGTATATACGCCTGTTAATATGAGTTCTTACAAATAAATACAATATTAATTTGTCATTTTAAAATATAATATGTGTAGATAATAACGTAGATAACAAAATACTACCCGAATAACCAAAAAGAACAAAAACGTTGGGCAAATGTCAAACTGGCGTTATTGCCTTATCGCTTTTATTCTATCAAACGGCATCTCCACAAAGTATTGCAAAGTCCACCCACGCAGGCAATGACACATTCTGATTTCGGATAAAACAACAGTTCAAATCATTTTGCACATTTCACCATGCTATTAACATTCTTCAATTCAACTATTTTGTTTAATAGGGCTTTTGCTCGCCATTTTCATCTATATACTTGAATTGATTTTTAGATCACATAATATCTCCTCATTAAATACTTAAAGAATGAAAAGAAAATGACGCCATCATCTTTTTCAAGACCATTTTCATTTGTTATTTTGTTCGTACAAAAGATAATCCATTATAGTATCGTTATTTGATGTGTCATATTAATTCTGTTCTGATGTGTGATTTACAACTATTATTTTTCTTCCCCTCACTTTCTGTTCAATGGCATCTTTTCTATTTACTTTTTTTCCTTTCAAATTTAAAAATGATCAGTCGAAGATCTTAAACATAATGGACAGATTAATGGAAATACGTCGCCGTCAGAAAAAGTTGGTTTGACACTTTGATGCGACAATTACTAATGTCCTATTATCTCATGTACTCATCCCTGACAGCTAATCACTTGTTCGTGTGTCAGACAGAAGATAGCAGGGTCAAGCATTCAATTTCCTCTTAGCTTCTCTTTGATAAGAAGTTACTAACTATAATGCTTGTGCTGCTGCAAGACTTAAGAGCATACCCTAGAGCCAGGGTTAGCAGTACAGTAGTCCCCTTTATCCAGAGGGGTTATGTTTCAGGACCCCCAGTGGATGGCTGAAACCATGTATAGATCAATAACTTATATATACCGTTTTTCCTATACATACATACATACATGCATGCATACCTTAACTGTGTAAGTTTAATTTGGAAATTAGTCTCATTAAGTGATTCACAACAATAATAAAATAGAAAAACTGTAATAGCATGCTAGATCTCAGCATTCGATTTCCTTATTGAGTCGAGAACTATCAATGTCTCTCTTGAAAGAATCACTTTACGGCTTCATCCTGACATATGCGAATTGCCAGCATCACTACTCTTGCACCTTGGAACCATTATCAAGGAGGATGTATGCATGGTTTACATATGGGGTTGACCATGGTAAATGAAATCGCAGAAAGCGAAACTGCGAATAAGGTGGGAAATTGTATAGTCTTTCAAGCCAATTGCCATAAGTTAGACCCTAACAAGGCACCGGGTACCGAATCATAAACTACATTAAACTACACTACTGTAGTAGAATATGTGTGTACTAATCATGAATATTAAACTTAAGTGTTAATCCAGTGGAGTCGCAGTTCATAGCTGGTAAATAAGTATGAAGCTGGGATCTCCCCTTATTTACCATTTATGTGAACTGTACTGAGAAACGGAGATGAGCCAACATATTTCTACGAGCCGCACATTAAATGTCAAAGAGCCGCATGTGGCTCCCGAGCCGCTGTTGGACCCCCGATCCGCGGTTTGGCTCCAGCTGGCCTAGAACGTCATGAAAAGCAACAACATATTTGATGACTTGTTAACATTTCACCGATTTGTTTTTTTTACTCATCATTATCTTTAATTATTATACTGGTGGTGATGATCTTAACATTGGGTGGTATTCATCTTTACTTGGTTATATTGAGATGTAATGCATTTTACTAAGGTACCTTAGTGGTGCTAATCTTTACCGCATCCAATACTGTTATATATTCACTAGGCGTTGGAAAAATAGCCCAGAACCTCTGACATGAAATTCGTGCCACTAGAAACGGGCGTGGAACAATAGATGTCTTGTAAATACTGGCACGTCTGCTACCGCACTACAGTTAGTGAGTGAATAATGTCCTTACGCGGCTTCAGATGTCCCTACTTCGTCTCCACATATCACATTACTACCTACTCGGTCCGTTTTGGATATGTGAAATAGACTTAAAGTCGACAAACACTCGGTGGAGTCACTCACACCAACATGCGCTATTCTAACTCTAGCTTGGGGGAGAGCCGGATTCATCCATTTCCCAAGGGAATCTGTGCAGCTGAACACGAACTATTCCAGCCAGAGTTTGAACTTGGCCCGCCGAGTCCATTCTTGGAACCGTTATCCGGCTGTCCAACCCACAACCCACAACTCTTTTTACGGATGCGTGAACATAGTATTTGATATGATTTACTATCTAAGTGTCGTCACTACTGTTTTACACCAATGATCCACCCGATATGTACTTCAGTCTTATTAAAGTAGATGTGATATATCTATTTGTTATCTCTAATAACAACACCAAAAATAAGAGGTTTAGGAGACCTCATAAATATTTTCTAAGCTTAGTAATTATCACCGCACAACACCAAATATAGGCGGGAGTTTAACATAAAAAAATTGTATGTTGCATCAATCATTCCACGGGGAAAGGCTTGGCAGACGGCTTAGAAAATCTGCATTGGAACTCTTGTATTTTACATGGGCTCCAAAAATAACCTCTAGCATCGATGCGAAATACGGAGCAGCAGCAGCAGCAGCAGCAGCAGCAACAACAACAACAACAACAACGTCCCTATCTAATCTCTACCTCTACTAAACGTGTAAATAACGGTAGTGTCAATAACTAATAAATACAATTTAAACTGTAGTACTATATGAGATTAATATAAATAATGAAGGCCGATACTCAGTAGACGGTCCCCAACATTTCAATGTGAGGCTATGTATTTCAATTTAGCTTATGAAAAGTTAAAACGCTAGCACCTAGAAGCTCATTAATTTTAAACCGAGCTTGACACCTTGACAACGTATGCGAGAAAGGATTTAATTACGTAACGTCCCCTTTTTTGAAATTCGAGCGGTGTCTTTATGTTGTCCTTCGCACACTGCTCTGGGAAATCCAAAATGTTCTCTTCTTCAACACACCTCAGCAGCAAAAAAAAAACGTTGGCGCGAAAGGTGTTAAGCATCCTCACTGATGTGTTGTTTAACGAGGTTGGATAGGTATTCACTAATGTCCGTCGCTCTGTCCGTCCCACGTTTGTCTTTCTGTCTGCACATATGATGTTTCCGAAAGCTCTCACTGAAGATAATTTTATTATTCTGCATGAAAAGCGGTTAAAAACAAACACTCAGCTAAATTTAAATACCAAGGAAAGTAACTCAATATGTATACATATTGCGACAATTTCGTTCTCGCTTCTATTTTTTAATAATTTATTTTTATTCAGTTTTTAGTTAGTGTTCGGCGTTGGCAGAGGTATGCGTTCTCTGCGTGCTTTCTAGCTGCTGTCGCCATGATCTGAGAATGCCGTTCCTTTTCCGGCATTTTCTCTTTTTGATAAAGTATCGCCACAGTGGAAATTTAGGTTGCTTTCTCTTTAAAAAGCCCATTCTTCTAAAAATATTACCTGCAGCTCCGGACACTTGCCAAAGAAAGTTAAAACGAGTTTGTCCCCGAAGGCAAAAGCGTTAATCGCTGCTCGTCTATATCACTGTCTAGACTGAGTGACAAGTAAATCAATTCTTCGTATTATTAAAAGAGCTTCGTTGCTATCAGTTATGTTATAACAGAAAGTGATTGACAAGAAAGAACTAAACAGGGAAGAAAGGGAATCGATCGATCATCATAAGTGAGAGATCAAGATACGAAATAAATGAATTAAGAAAAGCAAGGAAAGAAAACACAGTTTATATCCAAAATCAATAGTAATCGATTCTCGTGATGTTTTATTAGAGAGACAAATCAATGAAAAGTGATGCGTCAAGCCCCGGGGAAAATCAGCTCTTTTCTTCTGGTAGGATTCGATGAAAATCGTTTCGCCACAAGCCACACAACCTTCTAAAAGAAGGTCAAGAAAAACAATAGCGACAGAACCAGGCATTCTAACACTAGAGAGAATATGCAAAGTTAAGGTGTGCTAAACATTTGCCATCCCTTGTTCTCATAAATTAAAATGCCGAGCATGTCCGATATAGTGCATTTCTTAAAGGTAAGGACGGCAGGCTAACGAGGATTGGTCTTTTCTCTCTTGTTACCAATTGTTTAAATCCGACAATACAAATTATATAAGCTAGCGAATGCCATCTTCATAACACTTTATATATGTTTTGTTTTCAAAACCATCCATAACAAAAATATACGTGGATACATTTAGGTATAGCTAAAACCTAAGATGACATTCCAAATTAATAGAGTTTCCAACAGTTGTAATCGATTAATATTGGACTTGCGTTGTAGCACCGGTTTTATCTGGTGCTTTACACGCCAGACCAAGTGACTGCAAGTCGTATCTATACTCCAGCCCGCTCATTAGTATCCTATATGAGTTTTCACACCAGAAGTATTTCGTGACTTTCTCTTGAGATCAAGTGACAGCACGTCTTCTCAGTACTCTAGCACTCTTCTCAATAGTCTGGCTGATTTTGGAATTACTGTCGTCTAGATGGTTCTGATTCTCCCACTGATTTCCAATTCTGCCAAACAATGAGGGGGTATACTCGTTGTGTTAATAGACCTCTGTTTCCAGCCGAAGAAGGCTCAATACATTAGTAGAACGAATATTGTAGAACAATAATTTATTGGTTCATAACAACTATACATGTTTCTACCATATATATATATATATATATATATATGTGTGTGTGTGTGTGTGTGTGTGTGTGTTTAAGTCAGAAGTTTACATACACAGTAGCCGAATATATTTAGACTCAGTCTTTCAGGATTTCTGACATGTGATCCTAATAAAAATTCCGGCATAGGTCAGTTAGGATCACTGCTTCATTTTAAGAATGTGAACTGTCAGAATAATACTAGAGAGAAGGATTTATTTCAGCTTTTATTTCTTTCATCACGTTCTCAATGGGTCAGAGGTTTGCATACACTCAGATAGTACTTTGTAGCACTGCCTTTAAATTGGTTAACTTGGGTCAAATGTTTCGGTTAACGATAGTCTTTTGTCTTAATTCAACTTCTTTGCGATCCAACTGGAAAGAATCAGCTCGTTACATGTTAAGTTATGCTTTCCTAACTAATACTTTACCAAGTAACCTTACCAGCCAGTAGTACAGAACATTCAAGTTAATGATGCGGCTATCATTGAAAATTAACCCTCTTTTATAAATCGATTTATTTTAATTTAGTACTTTTTCTTGATCGGGGTAATTTTGAATGGATTCTTGAAAAGAACGTTAGATTCTTAAAAAGTTCAATCCGGTTAAGCATTGTAGAGCTTCGTTTTCTTCCTCTTTTTAATGTTGAATGAAAATCCAGTGATTATGTCGGAATCTAATTAATTATTACGTGCTGCAGAGTAGGGTCTAAAGAATATTCCTGTTTTCTTTCTTTTTACCTCCTCTATTCATTCATTTTACCGGAATTCTGCGTGAAAGAAAAATCAATCTACCGCCGTTACATTCTTTCTTATCCTTTTATGTTTTCATTCTTTCAACCCCCCATGCCGTATATCCTAATTCACCATCGCACTCATCGACATCGTCATTATTAGCAGCCTCCTCGCTCGTGCTGGAGCAAGCTAATCGTGAAGATCATTAGTATTGTAGCGGGCTCGATCCTCACTGGGTTCCGCGCAATTTTGTTCTTTTGCCTCAATAATGAGAAGCGAAATTAGAATATAGTGAGCCGTATCTATACTCTGGGACGTAAATACTTGCGTCGCCAATAGAGATCAGATCAAAAACAATGGGGCACAGCGTGACGAATATAAAAGAAATCAGCCGAAATATAATGTGCTACGAAATGCTGATTCATACGATAAAACCCCACATCGTATAAATAGATTGGAACATTCGAGATAGAAAAGGAGGACAGCGAAGACCACAGACAACCATAAATAAGAGGACGAGGGAGAGTCTTCCAGAGATTCAGGGGGTAATGCGACTGATACGGTACGAGAAATCTCACAGGCCGTGTAGTCTAAAAGCAACAATCAGAACAAACTTCGTCATATACCGTTCTTACTCAAAGTGGTCACGCCACCTTCGTCCTAATTGCTTTGCCGAGAAGTATCGACACCTAATCTCGTCCCCTACCGCCCGCTCACCGCTCGCATTAGAGTCATTAATGAAAAGAAACCGTCATTGGATGCCCGCTATTCGCGCAAGAAAGGCAGGGCTGTCAATTAGATTTTAAAGAAAACCCCCAAAAAGTCTGACTAAAAAAACATGGATTATAACAAAACTTTGTAACAAAAACTTTAAATAGAAATATAACTGTATTTTATTTACTTGTCGTGTAAAATCCTTCCTCGTCACTATCACAGAACAAGTTGTAGTAGGAGTTGTCGCCATAATCATTAAATCGTCCTTTTTAACGTGACCCGCACGGTCGGCGTCATTATAAAATGGCATCACCATCGTAGTCGTTCGAAACATTCCTCACTTCCCCATGGTCTTTGTAATCGTTGCACTGTTAAAAAAGAAGTTGGAATTGTTGTAAAAGTAATACGCGGTTCTCGTTGTTATCGTCGTCGAAGTCATCTTCGTCATGAAAAAGCATCTTCCTCGTCATAAACAAATAAGTATTCCTTAGCACAGACGCTGTCATCCTCAAAAGTTGTCGATGCCATTGTTTAGAGTAACCGCCGTATTTATCGTTAACTAATCGGAGTCAGTTTTGTAGTTTTTGTCACTACTGGCATCGTTATTGTCATTGTAATCATCGTTATCGACACTGTTAAATGTACACACATCCATGTGGTCATTGCTCTGTCGTTGTAGCCTGCCCGATGGCTGGGATGATTTGTGTAATTCCCTGAGGCACCAGTGATCGGTGTTCGAGCCCAGCTATAAAGCTAGGATATCGAATGTTGATTTCCAATACATACTGACAATCGGTGCAATACATTCTTAGCAGTCATCAGCGACTTAAAAGCTAAGAAATAATGCATGTATAGTGGGTATGATATTTGTGTATTTTCCTCTGGAGCCATTTAGTCAGTGTTTGGGTCTAGGTACAATGCCACTCCTTCTACATTTGGAAACCTTTACTGATCTTCACTATCACAATGTCTTGTGACAATATTAGCTATCTTGTGTAAATACCAAATTAAGTATTATTGTCATAGTCATATCGGTCAACGCTGGTGCATGGTTTATTAAGCTTAACTGAGTGTAGTGTAATATGGCTTCTCAAAGTAGGGTTCGAGTAAATATTATATTAGGGTCGAAGAAATATTTGAATATATTTTTAAAGAATAATTATGTAACTAAAGTTATGTTTCTTTAATAATTATCTCTATACAACATTTACTTCTGATGATTATTGTAAAAAGGTTCGATTCCATCACTAATTTCCAAAACAAATTTAGTTTTTGTTACGTTTCAATAATTTATTTTTAAAAAGTGATTTATTTGTCTATGTAATAAACACCGCAACACATGCTATGTTTAGTTATTGTTAGATTGAGACGGAAGACTGATATATAGTCTTAGTACGTATTGTTCCATGGAATGCAATCAATTAAGTTTTCATTTCCGTGTTTCTTCATCGTTACCTTTTTTTCTCTTTTTCTTTCGCCTCCTTTTGCTCTCTTTTCTTTCATTCTTGATTTGCTAGGCTTCTATCTCTTTTTCTCTTTTGTCTTTTTCTTTCTTTCTTTAAATCTTTCTCTCATGTCCACAACTATCCAGAACTATTATTCTCTTCTTGGCTGCCTTTAACCCACCGTCTCAACCAATATGTCCTTCGGCCTTTCCTTTGTAACAGAGAAGATCTTGGGCTAGACGCTTTTCCTTTCTGATCGCTACATCTATCATTTTTACTCCATTTATGTGGGGGGGGGGCAATTTACAGTATATTGGTTCCTAATTTGTGGCCGCTTGGAAATCCGGACATTTCAGTGAGCAATAAAAAGCGGTAGATGTAACTTAGCCATTGATCACCCCCTATTCAAATGTGTTAATTGATTACCCCCAGCACGGAATGCTGTTGGTCACGTGACGGTTTCTATTGAGTGACTAACCAGACATATTCTCTATTTCTTTGTAACAAAAAACGTTTTCCCCCTATTTTATCTGGTAGATTCAGCAAATAGAGGGAGCCAGATAGTTTTTGGCAACTACCCACTTAATATTCAATGAGTTTCAAAAGATTATTTTTGGATTTGCTGTGTGAATATATATGTAAAGATTAGAGTGAATGAGGTTTTCCAAGTGTTCATATCCCGCCGCCTCTCGGTGTCTTTCTATCTCTATATGTTTCTTTCTTTTTCTTACTTTTCGCATATTTCCATTTAGTTTTTTTTCAGTATTTTTCTTTTTTTCCTTTAAATTGAAATTGTTTCTCTCTTTCATTCTTTCTCGCGTTATGTTAAGCTTCGTTCCTCCCTTTCCGTTGTGGTTCTTTTATTCTTTCTTTCTTTCTTCCTTTCTTTCTTTCTTTATTTAGTTCTGTATTTCTTCTTTTATCTTGACACGTTTGTTCTATTCATTTGATCGCCCCACGCCTTTTTATGTATTCTCTTGCTCCGCACAGAAGGAATTGCTGGAAATTCATATTCATCCCAGATTTAAACAGCGTCGCGGAGCCACGTCTTGGCAGGAAGGCAGCGAACAGGAAATTAGCGCGAAATGAAGACACGAAACGAGGGACGCTCATTTCTCGTGCCAAAGTCGGAAGAACGCCATCTTCCCGAAGACCATCATTAAAGCCATTTTTCTGTCTTTCAACAGAACACAGATCTCGAATCGATAAGCACCGCAGACACACCCATGTCTTCTTTACTATCCCTCGCTTCCCCACTCCCTCTATTCCTTTCTCTTTCTCTCTCTCTATATCTCCCCCCTCACTCTCTTTGTTTCCCCATCCCCTTCTTACTGTCGTTCTCTAGATTTATTTCCCTCCCTCTTTAGTTTTCCTTTTCTCTATCTATCTTTCCTACTCACTCTTACTTTATATATGTCTCCCCTTCATTCTCTATATTGATTCCAATTGTGTTGATGCTTTGTTGATTGACCCTCTCATCCATTGATCAGCTTTCTTTGATCTCAGCATCGATCCAGACTTGTCGACGCAATTAAAAGTGAATACATAACAAAACTGATTCTTTGAAAGAGGAACTTTTACATGGAAGGAAAATGTAGAAATAGTAATAATGAGGAAATTAACAATACCTAGAACAGTGCGCGTTCCAGAGATACATGTCTGGAAGGGACCGGACTTTATAGACTGTGGGGCAGCCTGCCATAATCAGTTTATGTCAGTCCTTGGAAACTACGGCTTTGAAGTATTTCGGTTACTTCTCTTCAGTTGTGCCAATCTAGATATTATATATCTAAATGTAGATAATTC
>VCCN01000353.1:2247779-2260359 GCA_006491835.1 Architeuthis dux | reverse complement strand
CGCTGGGATCAATACATACATTCATCAGGGCCGTAGACATTTGGCGGAGCGCGTCAAAAATACTGTTTCATATTGGAAAATCAACAGATAGATGACTCAAACTCTTATTGACATCCATACGTGGAACTTCTTTATATTTTACGACGTTAACAAATGGCAACCATTTTTATATTCTAAAATTTTGTCGGAAAACGGTGACTTATTTTTTCAAAAATGTAAAACACTCAGTTCTATGTTATAATTTATGTAAAAAAGAATGTTTCTTTTAAATACACAAACGGTTGCTCTTTTTCCTTTCTAACCGAAACAAGAAAAAACTTCAGAACAGTTTTGACTTTTTTTATTTGTCTTAAAAATTAGGTATCGAAGGTTGCGCAAAACAGTGCGTGCACATACCTACTATATATGTTCATACAATATATACTCTATCGACATGTTTGCACGTGATTCGTTTCTATAGATGCTTGTTATCTTTTCTATGTCACTATATAGGTAATGGTTAGAGTGGATGCCAGTGTTATCATATGTTATCCGTAAATGATTGGAATGCATTTTTATAGTATATACTTTCCAATGCATTTATTCAGTGAACTAATTTCCAATAACGCTCAAAAGATGCTTTTTGTATTTGCTGAGTCACTATATATGTGTAATGATTTGTGAGAATCGAGTTGTTGACGTATTTTTAAAAGAAACTACCTTTCATATCACAGGTTATATTAGTAGTTATTACGTAAAACTAGAAATGTACATATGTTTCCACACAAACAAATCTTAAAACTATAAAGGTCCCCGACAGAAAATGGTTGCTTCTCTGTAAATCTGGACTTGCACTCAGTGGATTAATGGGTATCGATATATACGTATAATTTAAATGTAAAAACAGATGATATTTGCTAAGATTATATTCATGTCAACTCCTCAGCTGAAACTAATGTTTTCTAAATATGTTATCAAATAGTTTTCAACATAGCATCTCAAGTTGTAACAGCAATCATATGCTGATCTTTTTTTATTAGAATATGTACGACGGTATCCCCTATTTTAAAATGTATTTATAAGTGGCGCGTTCAATGTCTTTGCATGTTTATGCTTATACTGCAATCGGATTCCCCTCTGCTGTATCTGGTAATACTCAGCTCATGTATATTGTCAAGAGATGCAAAAAGAGAAAAACAGAAACTTTAGAGAAAATATTAAAACGTTTTTGTCCAATATAACCTTCATTGGTTACCCGAGTCGGTGATAAGAGACTAGCAATATTACACTGTCATATCTCAATTAATGCTGACAATAGGAATAATAGAAGACATAAATGAACTGGAGATAACGCCAGAGAGCGCAGGTTCATAATGCTATACTTCGTAAGTCGATCAGCTCAAATGCAGTAAACACTCTGTCAAATATCAGGTCTACAGTGCGGATTAAAGGATGGACAATCGATATAACTTGTATATGTAAAGCGCCTCTGCTGACATATTGATGGGGAAAATGAATATACTTATTAATTTCTTTTTCTTTTAGAGCGAACACAAATTAACTAGACAACGTCGTCCATTGCTCCACACGATATATCCCCCCGCCCCAGGGTAGGATACCAAAATGTTCCTCAGGATGCCCTCTCTCAGAAAGAAGATGTTCACAAGAAATAACTTGGTAAAATAAACTGTATTTTTAATTCCTCCTGTCTGAAAAAACTTTTTTCTAGGGAACATCTTATTTCTGAAAGAAGACATCCAAAGGAACATGTTGGTCCTCTACTCATAGGATACGGGGGTGCAGGTTAGGCTCTGCTGGACCCCGGTCTAATACCAATAGTTCATATAATGACACTTTATAAAAAATACAAAACTGTATTTTGAACAATATGTTAAGTACGCGGTCAGTCCCGAAAGTATTCAGACATTTTGAATATATCAAGAACAAGTTGCGCAGCCTGGTGTAACTAGGCAACCAATCTGAGTGGACCTTAATAGTATAACTTAAATATTCACGTAGGGTTACTCAGTTGGAAGTGAGATGCAGTTGAGTGAGTTCGTGTACTGTGTGACCGTTGCATTCACAATTACCGAGTCTTCACATTTTTCACGTTTTGTGCAGGTTTCTTTTTAGCGAAACATCACATCCGTCAGGTCTGTCTGCAGCCGATACAATCCAGACTTGTCCCTATACGTTTAGGCTTCTATCGTAGGCGAAGTTAAGGAAAACATGACTAGGAAGCTGATAGCGATCCCGAAAAGAGTATGATGTCATATGAGATGTTTTTTAATGCGACTAAATTTTCATTGTTTACTGATAGGCATATATGCCAAAGGCCTGGCATTGTGTTCATCAGTATGTCCGAGTTCGAGTAATTGACATTTATAACTTTCCGTCTGAAAATAGCTCTTAAAACGGGGATACGTATTTTACAGTGTGTCTTATACAGCAAAAAACTGGGTTATTTAAATGGTTTTTATTTTTACTTTGTATGCCAGTATATTTATCCATACGTGTGTTGGCTAATGACGAGAACATAATCTATTTTACACAGCAAATATTTATTTTTCAACATCTTTTCTATTCTTCTTTGTTAATGCACGCAACCCAACACTTCTCCATTAATCACATAGATCGAACATTATACAGTGAAAATTCCAGACAGAATTTAGTTAATAAATGGGTCAGGCTACAGACTTATTTATCCATCCGTGTACATAATGTAATCTTTACGGACTTACCCACGTTTTTCCCCGTTAAATCGCTCTGCTTGGTATCGCAAAATAATGGCCCGAAAACGGCAGTATATAGCTTTGTCGAAATGAGATTATTTGAAGACGCAGCAGTGATGGTGGCAAGATGACCGGCGCAGGCAGTTGGCAACATCTGCTCTTATTAGCGCCGCAAAATCAGATCAGCTTCACATTGCCGGAGTCAATATAATCAGGAGAAACATGGGGGGAAAAGCCCATATTTGTTTATATCACTGATCTTCTGCCACACATAGTTTTAGAAGCCAATTGTACATTGGGCGCTATTTGTAGCGGAAGATTGAAGATTAGTCAAATGCCGCATCAACAATTCATCTCCTCTCTTCTGTTCTTCTTTCGTTGTGGTTATTTAGTTATGCTGTTGTCTGATGTATTCGTGTTTTAGAAAAGAATATATTTCATATATAGAGGCATTACGGGCTACAGATATGAGATGCGCTCGAAGAATACTCGGCATCTCCTAAGACCATATCCCAAACTAAGGATGGCAAAACAAAATCAGACAGGCCGACGGGTGCTTCGAAGACCTCGTAACCACTGTACAGATAAGCAAATTAAAGTGGTATGGGTACGTCTAACGATCAGGAGAGCAAGCCAAGACAAGCCTGCAAGGCATAGCATAATAATGAAGAAGGAGAGGCAATTAGAGAACGATGGAGGCATGAAATCAATGAACTTCAAGCATGAAGTCAAGCAACGCCCTTAGAGAGTCCCGGAACCGAGAGGGATGAAGGAAGACAGTTGCCGAGTCAATTGTGGCGCCTCCACGGTCGGCCAGACTGAGGGATTAAATGAATGAATGAAAATGAATGCTGATACCAAGAATAAACGAGAGTTACGATACTCTTCTGTTTCTCGTCCACGGCCATTTTCTGGGACGCAACTATAAACCAAGAGGTCAATCTATGAATGTAGTTCGACGGGAACGATGCATATCTATCGCTCCCCGATCATAACTCGGTAGTACCTCTAGGCTATCGACACACCAACAGTTCGACTTCCTAAGTACCACAGATAATTTGGGCAATGATAAAAGTACACTTCCAAGAAAGTCAATATTTTACGTTTTAACATTTTCCCAATTGATCATTACACTTAAATATCCATCTTTTAATACGTACTGACAAAAGGACAATGAGACACGTGGTGACAGAATGGTTTCTAGCAGGGGAAATCAAACTGGCGAACAGAATTCGATTTCCACACGATACTGCTTATGTTAACTTTGCATTAATGCTCTTGGCAAAGGCATGGATCCACATCTTCCGGTTCTCTATTCCATCACCAGATACCTTGACAAAACATGTTTGAGCCTGCGTGTGTGACCAAAACACACTTCCAGTGAAAGCAAAAGCTGTTACCCTCATAGTAAACCTTGATAGGGTCTAATAAGATATGAAAGAATATGTTTGACTGCTTGAAAACCCTGCTCAATGTATGTGAAATTTAGCGAACCGCCTACTCTTTCTTTCTATTACACATTTTGCTCAGCAGAAGTAAACATATATCGTGGATTTCTGTTAAAGCTGAATATTTATATTTATTAATAGATAAATAGAGAGATAAATGTATGCGTGTGTGCGTGTGTGTGCGTGTGTGTGTGTGTGTGTTCATTTTGATATCGACAGTTTTTATATTTTACAACCTCTAGATGCGTAATCTGTCATTCTAACGTGGAAAGTAGCTGATCTTTAATGAACTATAGAGTCTACTTTTGTGAGGACCTACAATACAGAAAGGTCAAAAGTATCAGAGAAGCATCCAGAACAAGTTTCGATGCTGCCATTATCTTTCTTTTCCCCGATTCCTCCCGATAAGAATGGATTCGTTTTGAGGCATCAATGCAGTTCCGCGCATAACATGTTGATTAGAAAATTAGAATTGATCGTCATTAATCTTACATGTTATTCTGCTTGTCCGTGTGTAAGACTTGTACGCTTTCTGCTTATTATTAATTTCTTCTCGGCTGTCTTCTCACCCAAATAAAACGTGTTAACTTATTTGTTTTGACAAAGTTTAAGTTTTATCACGCCTCTCGCCTCTTTATGAACAAAGTAGGCGACGAATCAATTGACGAGTTGGGTTCGGAATCAAACTGATGCTGCTTGCATTCACTTCATTCTAAGCGTTGTTGGGATTGGCGTGTAGCCTATCAACTGATATTTTGACCAAGGTCTTGTTTCTGGCATGTCACTATGATTCCAGGAGTAGAGAGTGAGTGAGCATTTACGAGAACCATTATCCGTCGCTACATTACTTGCCACGCAAAGGAATCATGTTAAACCTATAGTAAACACTTACAGGACGCACACACGTGTGTGCCCCCGTGTATGCACACACTCATACACATGTATGCAATACATGATCATCCGATGGATTTACTATTTGGACTTTTGTAAATGACCGTCTTTCAAACGAAACACTGGATCTTTTGAAGTGGTGCATTAATACTTTATTTTCTAACAGTCAGCTCCTTTCCTAATGATTGATATGTGCAAATATTAGCACTTCAGTTGCGCTTGTGAAGGAATATCTTACTCGGAACAGGAGAAGAATACAGACTTGCTCATTTAGACACTGTATCTAAGGTGGGCATTGATCTCTTTTGCAATATTGCAAGCTTTCTTGTGCAAGATACACCTCATTAAATTTATGTCGATTTCTAGACCTAAGTTACACCTGAGCAATATAATAACTTACAGGCTTGTAAGTTTATTTGAATCTGAAAGAGCCTATATATGAAGGGGGTCACTAAGTCCCTAGCCTACCACGAAGCTATTAGCTGGGTTTTGATCTGAAATTAGTTTTCTGGTCCCAAGAGAATACTTCTTTTAATATATCCCTCTTCCGTTTTGGGTCAGTGAACTCACGTACTTGAACATCCATTGAAATCCACTTAGCAGGTGGATGTGAGAATTAATATAAGGAGTCAACTGTGTCCTATATATAACGGGAGCGAACATCTGGCCTTGCTGCTTTCTAACTGAAAAGAACAAAAGAGTATGGATGGAGAATAAAATCAACCCCAAAATGGTGAAAATCATCTATTCATGTTGGCGTTATTTGGCAATGATATTGAACCCACAGTCTGCACCGCAGTGATCCCGTTCTGGGGGTCAATATGTCAACAACCGAGTCTTATTACTACTTCTACATCAAAACATATATTGGTCGATATTAATGATTATATGTCTTTATACACGGCGATAAATCGATTAACTTCAATATCTATCCAACAGTATGTCTGTATATTTAACATTTTCGCCTCGTCTTATATATGTTCTTTATTTATATTTACGAGTCAGGCCGCCCGTTTGGCAGTCGTTCACACCACCCCCGAGAAAATAGAGGTTCCCAACTAATTAAATGTCTTCATGAGTATCATAGAGAAATGGTTGAGGACAATTCACAATAGGGTTGTTAAAGTTCAAGTAAAACTGAAAACAGAAAAGCCGAACTTTTGGTTTATATTATCGATGTTTTTATGTTTTGACATATGTGTTTTGACATACGCATAATAATTATTATTAGCCTTTACCGGTTTCAATTTGTGTGTTTTCAAAAGGCATATTAAGCTTTTTTTATAGTGTGTACCTCGATGGGTCCCCCAGAGCCCCCATGGTTGGTCCTCAGAATGTATTGTCCGTAATTTGACATCTGTGTTTAAAGGATGTATTCCCACAGCTACACCCTGGTTTAAAGTGTAGGAATCCCAATGGGACAGCTATTGGAACTTAGATGAGAGCTGCTATTGGAATGTAGGTTATGAGAGGGAGAGTGGGTCTTGATGTTATGCGTTAGGTACATCTTTTAGTGTAAATGATTTTACTGAATCTGTTAAGTGTGTGCAATTAAATTGGGATAGGAAAGTATATATAATGTTTAGAAAGAGAGCTGGCATAAGGAATTACAATATTAAAACATAATAAGGAATTAAAAACTTAAAGGATTATTCATCATTATCATAATCACCATCATCATCTCCGGCCTTGTGTCAAACCAAGTCAGGTTTAATAGATACCATTTACTATAACGAGTTTGTTCATCAATGGGTGTCACACATTTTTTGCCTTGTATTGTAGTAACCTAAGCTAGGTAAATATCTATATTATATTCGTCTGCCAATGCTTCATAGATATTTCTTGGTTAACTCAGGTTGTTCGGTTCAGACCAAACATCATCCACTCATTGAACTAGAGAGAGAGAGAGAGAGAGAGAGAGAGAGAGAGAGAGAGAGAGGGGGGAAATAAATATTACCAAATATTAAACTCAGTCGCTCGCACCATCGATCAGCCCATGGAAACAGACACTTGAAACATCGAAAGAGCTCAATGTGTCTGGCAATACAAAATCGTATTATTTTGACAACCGTATTTTTCTAAATTGCACATTGATATAAGCTTTTGATTTTTTAATATGCATTGACATTTTCAGTCTGCAACGTTTGTTTTGTTGTCAAACTCTATTACACAGTCTGGAGTTGACTTTCCAACCATAACAAGAACAACGAGAAAAACGGGAACAACGTGAACAACAAAAGCAAAACTACTCCTCAACAATATTAGGGGTTCAAACTGATATGTAAAATACACATACCGTGATTTGTACTCACGACCAACTGATTGCCAGGAGACTGTCTTACACACTGGGCTAAATTAACAAGGCTTAGATATTAACGACAATTCATCATACAGATACGCACGGGCTTATTTCATTCTAATACATAAATACATTACATTTGCAGTAATCAGCTTCAGTCGGAATAGAAGTTGGAGTGGAGTTTGACCTTACAGCAGCAAGTCTTGTTTTATTTATATATTTATGTTTCATTCATGACTAGAGGTTCAGCCAGGTATATGTCTCGGAACTTCTATGTCAGGATGTGTCAGTGAATGAAACTTAAAAAACTCAAACAAGAAAGACATTTAGAATATTTAGCATACACAGCATAGTCTAGCTCACGTCTATAGAATCCAATCACAAACTTACTATTCATGACCTGCGATATCTACCATGTTAAAATTCGCTCTAACGCTGACGCCTTAATTTCAGTTGATGTTTGCTAACCTTCAACAGAGAGTATTGATATCTGATAAACTGATGCCTGCATTTGTTCTGTGTAGTCAATAATGGCACAAGTTTATGTTAATTGGGTTCCCAGTGATAATCAAACTAAATAGCTATGCCCTAAGAGGCTTATCACTCCGAGTGCTGGATTAGGATGATTCCCTTACATATGTAGGTATCTATTAAGCTTATGTACCAGTGAATTACCCAGTGATGACCAAATTCCGGACACTAGCCACGGTCTACTAGAATTATTTCCGAGCCAATGTTATGTTAAACTGATTTGGTGGATATCCTTATACAAAATCCACATAAGCTACATACATTTTGAAACACACATAAACGCACATACAAAGGTAAAGCGATCACAAATAAATCACTCAATCAGTATGAAGTAAACACGGGACATAACAACGTCGGTAGATAAGGGGTCTTTCATTTCTTCGTTTACTCTTTTATGGAATGTCTCAATCTTTTGCCTCTCTCCTGTGTTTCCTGAGCGTTTCACTATTCAGTAATTACTTCATCTATCTATCTATCTATCTATCTATCTATGTATTCCAGTCTGTCCATATATGTCTATCGCTCTCTTTCACTCTGTTTATATATGTCTATCTATCTCAGTCACTTCATATCTATCTATATATATAGAGAGAGATATCGCAAGTCATATATATATATATATATATATATATATATATGTGTGTGTGTGTGTGTGTGTATCTAATGTAAGATCTTCTGACGTGCTATTTCAATCAATCCTCATTTAAGACATGGCAGAGGTTAGCACAATCAAGGTCGCCATAGAATGAGATGGGAAAGGCCTTTGTCCAGAAGTTGACTCATTATGGTTAATGATGATGATGTTTCTACTCGTGTCTATGCATTCAAACATTTAATCATCTCTCTCCTTCTCTCTCTCCCTCCCTCTCTCTCTCTCACTCGCTCGCTCTTGATCTGTATATATCTATCTATCTACCTGTCTGTCTGTATATCTGTCTGTCTAGTACTTTCTGCCCATATATATAACCTTATCAAAATTAGGTTTTCTCCCTCCCATCATCTTCTCTTCCTTCTTTCTCCTGTTCCTTACTTTACTTAGTGTCCCCTGCAAACTCCATACGTGTATTGTCTTACAGCTTCCACGCCCTTAGCGCCTTCCCATATTTGACACGTGAATCTCATGACCATTTCATTCCAGAGGTCAGATAAAGAATAATCAATTCAACATAACTACTCGAAATTAACGCAACGCATAGCAAAATGTCACGGCGGCGCCATTTATAAAACCTACTCAGATCAGGTATTTTCGGTAGAGCGATTTCCTTGAGAAAATATTGATTCTTTTAGACGATGGTGAAATCACATACCAGACAGTGTCCCGACCACTTTTGCTTTTTCTGGCTAAAAGTAACTAGGAGTATTAATATTAGAATGTTACATATGAACTATCCTTTGTGAATATTGGCATAGAGGATCATGTGTAGGGGATCGTCGAAAAAAGGTTATTACTTCAAATATTCTGATTACACATATTTTGATTACACATTTACCGTTTTCTGTGGGTTTTTTGTTTATAACATCCTTCATCTTACATGAAGGATGCTATATTGGAGTTATTTTGGAAAAGAGCTGATTTGATTACATTCTTTGCAAACATATATATATATAAATGCAATTAGACTGTTGTCCCACGATGCTGTAGGTATTATAGCAAATTACGGTCAAAACCAGAAGGACGAGACTTTGTATATCCAGGCGAACTTTCTTTTCTTAGATTTAAGGTTTCTTTAGGTAATAAATTGGTTAATATTGTTTTCCACACATGGGCTTTTGTAATAAAATACACATTATATGAATTGTTCATTTATTATATATACAACACAGAAGTTGCAGTAATTATGTATTAAGTAGGGGTGGAGTTTAACCCTGCAACATTCAGGCTTGTTATTTCTTTTAAATGAGTTTTCGTACAATGTGTGTCTGATAGTTCATGCGGCAGCTAATCCCTGTAATATTTCATGACTCTCTGTATGCATGCTGATTTTATTCATGCTGTTGTTTGTATCATTTCAGTCTTTACTATTCTGTGAATTCTCACATTAGTGAACCAAGCGACAAAAAGTCTCTTCAAGACACCTGCACTTTCCTCGGGGGATTCCCATCACTGCAATAGTCTGAATAATTCCAGGTTTTGTTAGGATCTTCAATAATTCCAGGTTTTTTGCAAGACTTTTAGAGATGAAGTTCAAGTGCTAACATTATGAATTCAATCATCAGATGCGGTATTTGAAAGTCGTAAATGACTTTTTCCAATCAGTATTGCACTTTATTGTTATGTTTTGTTTTCATTTAACATCTAATTAATACAAGTTTCTGAATGTTAATAAATTGACACGAACTCATTTGTATTGTTGTGATATCCAATCACACGTTACATAAATCATAGAATTTATACTTTGAGGCAATGATTCATATCTTCAACTGACTGATTATCTCATTAGATGTAATGTATTATTTACATCAAATCGATATCCCAACAAGTAATTATTCGCTGATTATTCATGCTAGTAATATCTAGTGCTTCTCACTGGAGAGTAAATATAACTCTCCCTAATACTCCAGTACTCGGTATCCTGTATCCTGTCCGCTCGGATAGCAGATCCACCTCACACGCAGATGGTCGCAGGTTCGAGTCCCGGTATGAGTGAATGTCTCCCTGTGCACTCAGCAGCTAATTGAGTACACTTTAAACTGTATGATGTGGGTGGACTTATATCCTACCAAATGGTGGTCATGTCATGTCATGTCAAATGTCTCGCCCAGACTTGAAACTCGGCAAACTATAACTAGCGGGTGAAATCCGGTCCGCCGCCTCACTTTATCCGGCCTGCCGACTTCATTGACTATTTGACGTTGCTTGCAAAACATTCTTTGTTTTCCTTATCTATCTTTGGTTAGCAAAAAATAAAATCCAGTATTGAATAATAGAACACACGTCTCATGTTTGCAGTGGCCTCAAACCAATCAATGTTTTAGTGTTCTAAATTTGAACCATTGTTAAAGAGTACTCCCCTCCAAACAAAGAATATCATAGTTTGCATTGATTGATAGTACATTGAAATTCATGTAGGTATATACGTCTATAATAAAGATAACATTAAAGTAATTGATGAAAGCTGTTTCCATAGCCTTGTATGATCATTGTTACATTCTTTATTCGCTTTATTGGGTCCGTAAGTCATGAACAGACATTTCTAATCCGGCCCGCCTCCCCAAAAGTATGCCGACCTCTGATCTATATGTTCAAATTCCAGGCGTTTCTACAATTCCAAATGAAACCCGGTTCCTAAGCAGTCATATCTAATGTTGGATTCCTTCAGATTTAATTTGCTGTATTCACACATTATATGATTGAAGATGGTATCTCTACCTTCGTAGATTCAACATTTACTATGTTGCTATGTCCTATCTTGGCCGTAATATAGTTTATTCTTATAGAATTGTTAACGGCCGCCATTAATAGGGATTCAGTTTCTCTTCCAATGTATTATTTATAACCATACACATGCCATTGGCTCATTGGCTATTTCTTTTTTATTTGCCAGTAGAAATGTGTGTAAGTAAGTAGGAAAATAATAAGATATGTAGGAAAAAAGAAGGGAAGGAAAAGAAGACAGGGTGGAGAAGAAACGGAAAGGAAAAACAAGTAAAAAAACAAATAAAAATAAAGATGTATTAATAGACAAGCCCTGTTGCCATTTTAACTAGGAATCAGAGAGTGGTAACTTAGTGGATTCTTAGTTAGATCTGTCCTTAGGTTGTTGTTTCGTACGGTGCGTATCTAACATCACTGGAAATTAAAAGAAGAAGGCTTAGTCCCATTGTAAAATGATCAGAATTAACACTCATTAAACCTCCCAACAGTCTAAACGGTAGATGCTTAAGTGTTCTAACTAGAAATAAAACTTAATTCATTCCAAATGTATTTTTTATTGCAATAACAGGTATTTAAACCATTTCCTATGACATTCTCTGATTAAAGTCCGGAATCTCTATATTCTTCATGTTTCTGTTTCGTTTTGTTTCGTTATTTATTGAATTATTTTGAGTTATATCTTCTTTCTCTGTCTGGAATCTATCACTGGTTCTTCTTGCTCTTTTCCTTTCCAACTTGTTTCATCTTTGTTATTTTCTAATTTAATCAGACTTCTCTGGTTCTGTTTAATATTATCAACCCCGATGTTTCAATTGATCAACCCCAGTACAGCATGCCACCAACAGTCGTTGGTAACGTACCGGTTTCTATTAGATAACTAACCAGACCTGTATTTAATTGTTTTCTATCTTTCTACACACATTTTACTTGTCAGTATATTTCTATTCTTTCTTGTTTTTCCTTTCATTTTCAATTCCCTGTATATTTTCTATTTGTGATTGTTATTTTGTACAGTTCATCCATCTATTCTTAGCTATTTATCCTATGGTTTTAAACATTTACTTATTGTGTACTGTGTTTTGCTTCCTAACAGTATTTACTTTAAGGATTCTATTCCTTGAGCGTTTTAAAAGCTATTAGTTCCTGTTCACACTCTCAATATTCTATTTTCAAACCTTATTCAATTATGTATTGATTCTTCAGCTCTCCCGCTCTCTCTCTTAAACACTAATATTCTTATCCCCAACCACACCAACCCCCAACGACTCGGCATAATATACTTGCTTTAAGCCATTTCGGCTTTGGAAAGGTTTTTATAGGACTG
>VCCN01000353.1:2068763-2080356 GCA_006491835.1 Architeuthis dux | reverse complement strand
GGAATCGGTCCTACATTTCGCGCTGCTGCGAGCTTCATACTGGTACATGGACCTTCTTTTTATTGGTCGATGTTCGGGACCAAGCAGGATTTTAAATTTAGAATAGATATTTTCTAGATATGTATGGTCTCAATTTTCTATTGTAGTTAACCCGGTTCACATTGGGTTATCCACTACTCTGTACTTGTGCCAGACTAGAGTATGCCTAGTAAAACAAATAGGACACTTAGCGCCAAACATTTGCTAAAGGCCTTCCCGAACACAGCTTCTTTAGTTTAGTTGACTCGATTAAATTCGATGATCACTGGATGCGCTAGACTTATGACCTTGTGTCATACTTGGTTGTGTAATCACCGATATATGTAAAGTTGATGCATATGTTTCCAGCTTATGACAAAATCGGTTATACGTATGTATTCATAGCATCAATATTCAAGTAAAGTATGTATATTGGCTTTCTATTTCAATTAAATCCCGTATTCGGTCATAGAACAACGATTCCGATAAGGATCCGATAATGTCTTCGCGGAATAGTTCTGTATCTTGAAAGTGTTGACACAATTTATCAGGATTGTTCCCTGATTGTTCCCTGAATGGAAACAAGGTCGGGAGAATGTAGAAGACTTCCCATAGCTCCATGCGCACATGTGTCACATTTGCAACAGGTGGATAGCGGTTGTAATGGTGCAAATTCACTAATAAGATTATTTGTCCAGAAGATATGGTTTGAATCCAGTGTGTCACAGGAATATGCCAATTGCACGCTGTAGCAGTTTGCTCTAATAATTTGCCCAAGTTCAAGTATTCTTAATAAAGCATTAATATGTTGAAGGCTTTCCAGAATCTACTCATGCATTACTTAATTTAGTATTCTCGTAATAAACCCATTTTTCATCGACATCTTGTCCAAGAGTTCAAATAGCAACGATTGAGTGGAAAATATGGAACGAATTCAGCCTCTAAACAGGCGCAGTATTCCAGTGTCCATTGGTAGTTTTTAACAACGTCTTTGTGCGCAAATAATGCGATCAAGGAAAGTCATCAGTCAGCGTGTTTCAATGGTCAAGGTGTTATAGTTGTTGCTATATGATATATACGATGTATAATATACGCGGGTGGATCAATGAATCAATGTTCGTGTGTGTGTGTGTGTGTTTTGGAGAGATATTCATTCTATCACAGAAGTGTAATTACATCTTGTCAAATATCTAAATTCTATCGTATGCATGATTCCATTACAATCCCTGCCAAGTACATCAAAGGATACAATTTACCCGCTAACTCAAAAGAAATCTTGTAAATCTGTAAGCTTCCTCCCGAATATAGCAAACAGAATCTTTTCGTATCAATACATTAAGGAAAGAGACAGATTACATCCCTTTGATGCATTTCCGCGCTTCTTCTATCGCACCATCATCCAACTTGATTCATGATGTAATGTAGACGTACTATAATGTATATAATAATAAGTCAAACATTGGATTAATCTATGAGAACCTTTGAGTGAAAGAAACGCATTTACTGACAGAGATGTGTATAACCCACAGAATAACTGAAGAGGAGCTAAATGTTTATGTTTAATTCTGTTTAATAGTATTACCAAATCGCTGGCATTCGTGTTGAGCCACATGACTGCGTGATATATTGAAATAAATTGACGAGGACAGCAGTGCATGAGTTAATATGGCTATTGAGTTGGTAATAGAGTAAAGCAGCTCAGGTGTCAGCTAATAATTTACTTCAACTCTTGGAATGAAGAAACGGCCTAAACTGGTCTGTCAAATACTGATATTTAATAACCATGAGCAAGGCACACGAATTGCCAGAAGGGGCAACATTATTGTCTTAACTAGTATTACCAATATAATTATTGTCAAACTCAACACGATTTGTGCGAGCATGTGATAATTTCCCGTACGCTTCAATGCTAGGAAAAAGGTTTTCTTCTGATTTCAAATAAAAGAAGTGCTAAATACATAGTTTTCTTCTTTAAATCCTTTTTTGCGACAAACTGTATTCATTCAGAAAAAATAGTATCCCACTAAAGTGGATATGCGTGGACTAAACTAAACTTGATTAATGGCGGTGGAGCTATGCCCTTGAAGAATGGGAAAATGGAATCGGTAAATCGAGTTCAAACTCCGATATAACTGTTTTCATGTTATCTATTTTATGGTTTTGAAGTGGTGATTAGCCAGGGGATCACTATCCCATAGGCGATAGTCAGCACTTCTTATTTTATATTCTGTATAGTTTAGGCTCTATCTTTATCCTGTATCTGGCTGTGATTCTATTCCTATTGTTATTTTTATATTTTATTTATTCTTTTGTATAGTTTAGTTTCTGATATTTTGTCTAGTTATTTGGTTTTCCTGTTAGAATTATTATATTGATTTTATTTTTATTTTATTCCCTATCTTTATTTTTACTTTAATTTTCTCATTTGTTCACATGAAACATGGATATTCATTGGATGTATGGGTCCGGTTTATTCGCGTTGATATCTTCGATTCCGGGCCGGTTCGCGGATCACTTTGAGGCATTGAAATATGCTTCAGTTAAAATTCTAAACGAGTGGTCACTTTACTGAATGACTAACATTGATGGTAGTAGTTAAAAAAGCCAATGCTCCTGGTTTCCTCCTCCTACCCCCTCCCTCCGTCCTTCACCCTGACGGGTGAATAGGGAAGCTCCTCGCTTGTTGACCTGTTGCTAGTGTCCGTCGGATCATAACTCACTAAACTCCCGGCGATTTGAAATAGACGTCCTAAAGAAAGGCCGGCGGAGCTGATTGCTCGGACGTATTCTCTTTGTTCTGGCTTCGTCGGCCGTTTGACCTATTTTATAGCGCTGGGAAACATGATACGGCTCTTTGGTTATGTGCCATCTCCCCAAAACACACAACCAGAGTGTATTTCATTACATAGTATTCGGACCGTTGTCTCTATCCGTGTGCTTATTAATGTAGCATAACGGGCGATCGAACTTCTACTTCTCTGGTCGCCATGAGGGAAAGAGATGTTGAGAGAGATTGAGAGAGATTAGAGACGATCATTTTTCCTCCGCGGCTGCGGACTGCGATGACGACGATCATGATGTCTCTCTGTCCGGATCGCCTCTGCGGACTGCGCTGATGATGGTGATGTCTCTCTGTCCGGTCTGTCGACGGGAGCCAAATTTCTCTGTGGAGGGAAATACATTTTTGGACACAAAGAAAAAACTCCCACGTGTGTGGAGAGAAAAGACGACAAAATCCACGGATCTTAAATTTTTACGAAGTTTTATTTCCGTACCACGCAGGTCAATTTCTGGGCAGGTCTGCAGATTTCGTCGAGGCACGGAAATGCTGTCGCATGTCGTTGTTTAAAGGAGTGGGTAACTTTTCAGGGCCGCTACCGCTACTGCTACTGCTACTGTCAGGCAAGGACGACCAACTGCGCCCCGACCCCAACTGACTCTACTGTTTCGAGCTAGCCGTTATATACCTAATTGTCCTCCGACTTTTCAAATTTCCAACGTTTTTTTTAATAACATGGTACCCCAGTTGGTCATGTAGGCAGCTTGACACAGATTCCAAATGGCCACCGGTAACCTGATCTGGGTCTATTTTGTTACATACGCCCCTTTGTGAAAAAAACATTTGTTTACCTAAATTCTTCTCCGACTCTAGTCCTAAACCGTAATTTGCTATCAAAACAAATTTGAAAAATAGTCTTTAAGATAACGGTCTAATTGCATATACATATATTTTTTTTAAATTCTTCTCCACTCATATAAACTACTGCCGGGCCGTCAGGCAAGGACGACCAACTGCGTCGCGACCCCAACTGACTCTACTGTTTCGATCTAGCCTTTGTATACCTAATTGTCATAACTCCTCTCACTTTTCAAATTCCCAACGTTTTTTTTTATAACATGATACATGATACCCCAGTTGGTCACGTGGGAAGCTTGACACAGATTCAAAATCTGACCAAGTTCCCAACTGGCCACCGGCAAGCTGATCTGGGTCTATTTCGTTACATTAACGCAACATTTTGGCTGAAATATATTTAAATATTTCTCAGATGCATGTTGTGTCCAGTTTTTATCAGAGAACTAAACACCATGATAAGTCTCAGAGAATTGGCTATTCCAATTATTATTTCACTTGGGTGGCTTTAGGAAAGACTTCGTTTGAACCAGGCTAATAAGAACCACCGACTGCTCGTCATTAGGACCTCGGAAATCGGTCTGCTGTCACGCTCGTTCCAGGCTGCAGAGCGTCTTTGATGTCGGAAAATAAATGATTTGATCATACCGAATCCAATTACATTATACGTACGAATTCAGAGAAGGTCGTGCCAACTCGCCAACATTCGTTTCGTCGTGTTGTTAATGTGACTTTATAGAGTTGACAGAAGTTGATACCCATGGTTCAGTCAGGATCTCTACTTTCCTCGCAGTTTTCGGCGGAACAGGACCTTCATAGAGTCTTCCCCCTCATTTGGTCATGTGTCATACTAAACGAAGTTAGAGAATATCGAGAGCAACAAATGGTGCGAATGTTGTTTTTCTAGAATCTAAATTCCAATGCACCAAAGAAAAGAACGAACTCTCATGCATAGATAATATTCCATGTTAGGCAAGGTCTAAAGTGGGACATAATGAGGATTTCACACACGGCGCTAGTAGTGGGGCACCGTGTGAGTATCTAACTGACAACTGTATTCAGAAGTAGAGCATGCTAATTATTGCTCTAGAGCATGTGTGAATTGATATATTTAATATTAATACTAGGATCACTATTTAGAATTACAGTACTATTATCCATCGGAAGATGGCGGTTATAGGGGCAGAAAACAGAACAGGCGAACAGAGTTCAACATTCCTCAGAACCTGCGTGTTTTCAGTTCACATGGAAGCCTTCAAGAAAACTATGAGGCCACATCACTCTTTGCGATCTGTCCAATCTCCATAGATTAAACAGCTTTCATCACTAGCAAGCCGTAATGGTTGGCGGAAGTGAGTACAGTCTGAACAATTATTGTTTCCTTTTATTGGTATCATGTTACACAGTTCTATCTACCAGTCTCATATTAATTCGAGATGAGATTAACAACACCCAGAAACACTCTTTGCTCAAGATGCCATAAACAGCTCATCATAGAACATCGACGATCTCCAATTGGGCAATTCTTAGTTGTACGAATATTATTATCCGACCGATTATATTAATGATAATACTTACATTATTATTGTATTCATGTTTTATTTGAAAAAAACCTTTTGGACATTTTGTTTAACACTGGTTAGCGGTTTTTTTAAGCTACTTAATATTGCAGATTCGCCTAATGGAAAATCTGTAATTTTAGCGTAGGCATGAGTATTTATTTCAGCTTCCATTTTTGTTCTCTGGGAGGTTTTTTGTTGTCTCTTCCATTTGGAGTCGGCAATCTCTTTTACGCTGCCCAAGGCTAGTTTATCGACACCGGGAGGGATTTCCCAGCGATATGCACTCACGATAATTAGCCAAGCGCGTTTTAGAAATGAAAAGATGATTCATGTGTTTCACTGTATCTTTCTCTTCTCTAAGAATCACATTCGTAACTATCATTTTAGTGTTTTGTTTTCTCAGCTTCGCTTATTCTGTGCGATTTTCTTTCATTTCTTTTTTCTTTATTTCTTGCTCGGTCTTTATTTATTTTGCTTCTTCCCTCATGCTCTACGAATATTTCTTTCTTTGTTTTCTTTGCTTATTTCTTTGGAAACGACATTGTTGCGTCATTCTTCCAATCTAGAAAAGCCTGCAACTTCCTGCCTTGGACATCAGCATCAGAAAACCCGGTGAAACCCGATGAAACCCGGTGATATACGACCACAATGCAGGGATGATGGACTCATTAACGATAGAAAATCAATGATTAAATAAGATAATGGGTTAAAACAATGTTTTGAAAGTTTAGACAGACTATACAAATATCATTGAAATACCTAAACCTTTTTTTCATTGTTACAGGTCACGCTCGCTATCCGAAATTATGGCTTTCCTATAAAAACCTTTCTTAAACATGAATGGCGTGAAGCGGGTAAACAATTACCATTAATTTATATGGGGAAGGTTTTGAGCCTTCTCAGAACCCGAAAATTGTGATGATAATACTGAGTCGTCAGAGGTTGGAGTAGTTGGATGTAAATGGGAATGGGGTATATGATAAAGGGAAATAGGGGCAGATTGCATCTATAACGGTTCGCTGCAAATGTTCAATGCTACTTTCGATGTTCGCCTTTTTCGTAAATGCAAATAAGTGGCGTAACGTAAACTCTCAACATTTTTGGTATTTATTATGTTTCACTTAGTACATCACACAATCAACATTGGGAAGAGGAATATGGTCTTACGCAACCATTACAAATAAGTATGGTATGCCTACCTAAAAATCAGCATCCAAAATCAGTTTTTTTACCTGAACTGGCAAAGGTTGGATATTTACGAATATTAGCTTAGTATAATACAGAGCCAGCATTTAAAACTAGTCTATCTTCTAAGTAAGGAGGTCCTAATTGACTAAAAGAATAACATTTTATCTGGTCACGAGCACCAATCTCTGAAATCTCTGAGCAACAAAAGCAGCCCGATATTCTAATTTAGACAACGTTTCTTGCCTCGAGCCTTTCATTTAATTTCTTCCCTTGTCTCTTCTTCCTCTTCTACCTTATTTTCGATCTAATGACTTCCTGCCTCGATGAGTATTGCGCATGCGCGGTAACAATTCAGCTTGCTCCAAGTCAACGTTGAATATCTT
The DNA here is from genome assembly GCA_006491835.1 of Architeuthis dux. Classification (NCBI taxonomy): domain Eukaryota; kingdom Metazoa; phylum Mollusca; class Cephalopoda; order Oegopsida; family Architeuthidae; genus Architeuthis; species Architeuthis dux. Next base: position 2,073,571 of record VCCN01000353.1, on the reverse strand, counting down.
ACAATAGAACAGTGAGGGAAATAACATGCAGAGCAACGAGGGGTGTTTTCGCCGGGGCTAGTGAACTGTTTGCCATTTGGTCAGCTCAAAACTCTGCAGTTCTGGCGATAACACCAAAGGTTTATACTCTGTAATCATCGAATCGATGGCATCTTTTGAAGTGAAAACCTGCACAAGGTTATCAATTCAACGTGCATTACAATGGCGGTAAAAAATGACAGGAGTGGACGCCAAGATAAGCGTAGACCTCATATTCGGCGAATATATAAGCTTTTATCTTAAGTGTGCGGTTGCCGAGGTTGTGCAGCTCCTCTGATCAGATTATGAGTGCGTGGTAAAGTAATATGAACATATTTAATTTCTGGTGGACGTTGCGGCTTAATCTTCCTCTCGTCTGTCCCCCTGCAAGATGAAAACGCCGTGTAACGTCCAGGCATTCAATTAATGCCGGGTTAACACTGCATTATATATACTTGTTTCATCCAGAATGTGTTGTAGGTATGCGTTAGTATGTCTGTTTGATTTGATTTGTTGTCTCACGTGTTTTTAACGTTTTCACTATCCAATTTGAATGGAATGATTCGTTGGCTGGAGATTTTCTCAGAAGGTTTATTCTATTCGTGATGATCGATGTTACTCGCCACATTCAATACGCTTAGCATAGTACTGTGCAAAGTAATCTTTTAATGACATATTTTCTCAGGGAAGTGGAATAAAATAAATAAATAAATAACAGGTCTGGTTAATCACACAATAGAAACCGTCGTGTGACCAACGTCTTTTGACAGCATGCCATCTTGGGGTGATCAATTAGAACATTGGATGATCAATGAATAAGTTACTTCTCTCGTATTTTGTTGAGTAGTGATCACTAAGAAAAGTCTAGATCTTCACGAAAAAGCGTGAATGCTGCCGGACACAATCTAAGGGAGCAATTTAGCATGACCTTATATTGTAAATTGAGACCCCAACGAAATGGGGTGGGCGGTTAAAAACTTTTAAACATAATAACGAGTAAATGTTTAAAATGTTAGCTTTCTATCTCCATTGGTGAGGCTTGTACCCGTGACACATAATTCATAGCCAATCAGCCAGCGAACCAGCCAGCGAGCCAACCAGACCAACTTAGACTGAATAAACCTATGTTGGCACATTTGCTGACAGTTTCTAATAAAACATCACATTGTTAAAACTAGCTTTTCTTTCTGTTCTGCTCCTAATACTCTTTCCATCAACTGCAGTATCAATCATGGGCATGTGGACAGTAACCAAGATTTTCTTTCAAAGACTACATTAGTAGGGCACCCAGTGAGGATCAAACTAACCACACTAGCGACACGCTTGCTAACCATTGCGCTATGTAAGGATCCCATACTCCACACTACTCCTCTGATTTAGTAGTCAACTTAGATATCTCTAACCAGATGTATTCACTGCGTATTTTAATATGAGCATAGGTTCAGTTGATTGAGGTAACATGATTTTATCACGAAGGTTTCAAATGAAAAAATAAAAAGGTATGATTATATAAAGATCTGATCATCGCGAAAACAATCGCGTCAAATGTACTTCGAAGGTCGATGAGAATAAATTCAAAATAAAAGCTAGCACAGGGCACATACAGAAGAACCATCTGCGAAAAAAGAAATTCAGTAAAAATACCGTAAAAATAAAGTGAAAAATCGATACATTTTACAATCAACATGAGAAGAGAAGTTTTCACCTTTTCTTGTTCTTTTTTTTTCCCACAAAAATAAACTATGAAACCAATAAAGCTACCAGTGCAAATATTGACACCCATCTCCATGCACTCCCGCAGGATAAATCAGTACGGCCGTCCTACGACGTGCAGTTCGCTTGTCGCTGTGTTTCTATCCCGAAAAATAAATCACCTAAATTGACTCGTTACTTTCCTGAATATATATTTAATTTCGCTTTAATTAACGACGTGGCATGTTTCAAGGTTCTTCTTTATGGCCTGCCTACGAAATCAGCAAACTCAATCCGTTCAAACACATGACGTCACCTTTTATCATAGCGAATGACTGTCGCTTCGAATATACTCGAGTGTCGGAAAAAAAACTAATTTTCAAAACTATTTTGTAATTCGTAGACAGCGGCACAGACTAAAACTAACCAATGAACTACGACGCGCAGCAAGACAAGAATGTATTCACCGGCGTCAGCATGAATAATGCCAACCAAATATTTACAAAATAACATTTCTTCTCTTCTCAATGAATAAAAAAAACACACAAATCAAAAACAAGACTTGTAAAAAGGAAACACAAACAACTCCAATGAAATCACAAGCAACACGTTGGTCGAAATCAGCCTCTAAATTTGATGTTGTACTAATAGTTCATTTTTCTGGGATTTCTATTTTTGTAATGTTTCATATGAAACGTTTCTGTCTGTAGTGTGTCTATAATTGCTTTGTGTGTATCTAGCGTGTTTTAAACACATTATAAAAAACAAATAGTATTGCGGCTATTTCTTTAGTGCGTGTAATATTTTTCAGTTCAGTTCATCTCCGGCCGATCAAGTGTTCGTGTCTGTGTGTGTGTGTGTAACAATCTTTTCTTTCTTTTCTTTTTTTTATCTTTGTAAAAAAAAGAAGAGAAATACATACCTCCCCTCGCGCTGTCTCGTTCGATCCTTCCTTCTCTTCTGACGTTGTGTTTTGCCGTGCTTTCGTCCCATTAGTGGGTGCTCCATCTGTGGTGTCGATTGGTGCGTAACCGCTATGTTGCATCGCTTTTGCTGCTCTCTCGTCTCGTGTTGATTTTATACGGAGGCGTGTTGTCACTTGTTCTCCACAAAAACTACCGTAGTGATCATTTGTGAACCCAGTTGTGTCGTGTGCCGTGGTAACGTGTTCCTTTTCATAATAGTACGCCTCCCACATTCGTTGTGGCCGTGGCAAACCCAGAGTTCGATCTTCGATCCCATGTTTGGAGAACCTCAGTCGCGGCGACCAGAAAACAGTCATGTACCATAGCCATGCATATTATGTGCGCACGTATCATGTGTGTTGCAGTGGCTTTTAGTCGATCCATCCCAGAAAACAATGTATGTTGCGTAACATTGGGGAAACATGCAGTATGCAATTTAGTGGGTACAGGACTTGTTCGAGGAAGAATAGACAAACGCTAGTTGAAAACAATAAGTTCGTTTAGTCACATAAACACATTTACAGTATATCAACAAAGCGCGGAGGCGACTTGTTTTGCGTTAAGAGGAAGAGAAAGAACTGATGGCCTCAGGATTGCTGTGCTAGCATGTTACGCAATAATAGCAACCGTTATGCAACACTGTCTCTAGTCTCACAGCATCTGAGCTTATGACATTTGTTGTGTCGTACAAACGTTGCTTTCACAATTTCCAGTGAATCACCAGTTATGCCCGATTTGATAGTTATGTGGCTTCATTCACTTATTTTCTTTTTCTACTTTCTCCATTTACCTATTCTATCTTTATTAGTTATATTATCGACATCCTCCGTGTTTACTCGCAGAATGTATCCACTTCACCACAAGTGAGCGGCCAGAATTTAAAATGCCGTATCGGTTTTAAACCGTACAATTATTATTGCGAATGCTAAAATAAAGGAAGACATGTATGTACACTGACCATTATATTTGAGGTTGATATAAACAGTGTCTGCATTACACATTGTATACGGTGCCTGTGAAAGAACATCCCATTCCCTTCACATGATTGTTTTAATCCTGGCACTTGTTTTAATAACTGTCGTTTTATGTTTGACGCGTTCTGAGTCATTCATTTTAACTTAGTTTCTCTTGTCGAACTGTTAACAGCGGACAATGTATTCCTTCTGGATATTCGTTCCAACTGTTTCTGGGTTATTTTTCTAAGCCGCTCCTATATTTCTCATGTACTCTCTCGACACAGCTTCCATTGTATACACTATCACTAGAAGTCGCAGGTGGGATGGTTGATACCCTATTTTGTTGTTAACTGGTCAGAAATGCTATCTATGTATTTTGCCTACTCGTCACATTTTAATGGTCTAACATGTGGTCATGCTGCAAAATCACTTGTCGATGACATTGTCCAAGAAATATAAGTTGTTCTCGCAATAAGTCATTAAAACGAGTTGGCTTATTCAACTCCAGTTATTCTGCAGGTTCTAACGTTGTCTGTGCTTTAGCTTCCTTCAAATAGTCCTCGAATAAATCAGTTTTCATACTCTAAGGGTTTTCACAATGTGTTTTGTCCTTGAGCTCAAGATATACGGATTAAAGATAACTAATAAATTATTTCAAAAACGAAAATGCCGTGAGTGGACTTGGAGAAGGCCAAATGGTATAATAGCTGACATGATCTATAACATTAAAGACGTTATTGTTATAAAGAGTAGATATAGGAAGCGACCATATAATGGTGCCGTGCAGAACTAAATTAGCTTTAAAACTCTAAGGATGTTCATGCACTTCGGCCTTGAGCTGAAACTCTCCATTGCTTATACTTCACGAATAATTCCCACACCAGTGCTTGCATCATTAGCATAATCTCAAATGGTCGATTGCTTGGCTTCTGCTGCAATTCTTCCTAGACTAAATATGAAGAGTGAATAGTGTCGAATGTATATTTGAAATTCCCTTGGACTACATCAGCGTGGCCGAGAGGGGTATTCTGACGACCGGGCATCCCATGATCTCCATACGCTTCGGCCAGGTATGCGTCCTGGAGGGGAGGGGACACTCCAGTTTCGTTCCATTGTTTGTATGGACAAAACGGAGAATCTAATATTGATTAACGTAAGTATTTATTGAATCACATAT
>VCCN01000353.1:1780783-1791950 GCA_006491835.1 Architeuthis dux | reverse complement strand
TGTGTGTGTGTGTGTGTGTGTGTGTCTGTGTGGGTATGCGCATGTGTGTATGTGTGTGTGCGTGCGTGCATGATTGAGTGTATATGCGCATTTATTTCATTTCTCACCCGTTTATACTCACACACATGCGTATCATATCTTGGATAACATATTAATATGAATATCCACTTTATCAAATTATTATAACTTGACCCCTGTCAATGCCATTTAAAATATTTAAAAGATTATCATGATATTCCAATTTGCTTTCATGCTGTGCAAGTGCTAAAAGGCATCTCAGACAACTACTTGATTCTCGCGTTCGCCATTAAAATTTAGATTCAAATTTGCATTTTTTCAGCCGGAATGCTGTATTCTAATTGAGTGCTTTTAAATTGAATTTGATTCAGATGAAATATTTAGTTGTAGAGTTGTGTTGATTATCAAAAAAGAAAATTATGCTCATGTCATGACAGTAAAAAAGTTGATTGTCAACGTGTAACATGTATTGTTAATACACGTTTAGTGACTTCACAAAAAACAACTCTTATATATGCACCGTTAAAATGTCTACTAACATTTGTGTGCTCTCTTTTTTCTTGCCTCTTGTGCTGGTCAGCTCGATTAACCACCTGCAGTTCGGAAAGTAATGTCAATTTTATCATGGTCATAATTACCTCTGCCAACGAAATTGGAGAGGTATACCCATTCGGTCGCGTCTTTCCGTCTTTCTGTATATCAGTCTTTCCGTCTGTCTAGAAGATATCACCAAATGTATTGTGGAAGGGTGGACAATGGGGTAAGGAAGGAATGCATGTATTTCGGGGCGGATCCATTCAAAATTATCCCTACGTTGTAGTTATATGTTCACACCACATAATGTCACCAAAGTTCTGTCCATACCATATCTCCAAAAGTTCTCAATGAATTTCAATGACATTTTATTTTCAAAGCTAGGCAATAGGCAACGGAAGAAATGATTATATTTTTGGACAGATTAACACGAGATGTAAGGTGGTGTACATAGTCACACTATGAACACTATAAATCGTCTTTACAATAAGGTTAGAGAAAGTTGAGGCAGGATTAAGACGATACATACCTCACTGCTGAAATCTGCAGGCATACTGAGAAAAGTGCTGGAGATTTGAGAGGTCTTGCGATGATCATCCGATAATTCTAGTGTGATGATACACATACTGCGGTTGCATAAACGTATATGATACGGTATGACACTAAATCAATTGTAGTAGTCTTGAATGAAGGAAGGATAGTGCACAGTATGAAAAAAGAGAATAGGCATACAGATTAATGAGCTGAACAAAAACACTCGTTCATTATTGGGACTAAAGAGAAATGATGGGGATGGAGCAACACTAATAATGACTGCACAGCACATGGACGATTTTCCCGCATTCGCAACTCACACTGTCTGCAGTAATCCTTTTAGGATACAGTTTAGGCAGGTCTGTCAATCGTTAACCCTTTGGGTAAACGTAGTCTATAGCGACATCTCGGTAAGATAATCTAAGTATAGATCTTAGAAGCGAATAGTTTAAATCATGCGTCTACTTCTTGAGATTCACCGTCCTGTAAGTGCAGTGTATAGGAACGACTCTCTGTCCACATGAGTTCGCTGATAATAAAAATGACTTACAATCAAAGGGTGGAAGAGAGAAAAGAAGGAAAGACAGAAGAGAAAAAACGGAAAAAAAGTGAAAGAGGGGAAGACGGAAATAAACGAAAGATCAATATTTGCTATGTTTCTATGTTACAACGCATTTCTAATATTGCTTATCGCATTTTAATGTTATTAAAGGTTATTAAGTGTAGATATAAGTGATAACTTAATTGTGTTTATGATACTTACTAGTTTAAGAGATACTTAATGTTCACTTAATAAGAATACATCCTCGAATAGAATTCGTTTAACATGTAAAATAAAAAATAAAACATATTTTAGAGTTTATATTAAGAGATCTATGTTCTTACCTAGCAACGCGAGAAATATATATATATATATATGTGTGTGTGTGTGTGTGTGTGTGTGTGTGTGTACATATGTATATAGTGTAGAAAGCTTTGTGTTTTTCGCTGTCATGGCGTCAATGTTGTATTTTTGGGCCGAAATCGCAGCAGTGCTTCTTTCCGTAAAATTCCAGACGACCAAAACTTGACGACTACATCTCGTGGCTATTTGACCTATGACCTGAAGTTGATTTGGGGCGAAATATATCACTGTTCTGACCGTGAGAAGATTTTAACAAGGCCTTCCATTTTTATTAAAACTAACGGAAATTATACTTATTTCAATGACCAACCTAATTAAGACGAACTTAATTTCAAGCTCGCGCATCGACTATAACGTAACATCAGGACGAATTGCGCAGGAACAGAATCAAACGTATGTATATTCGTTTATGTTTTAGCATTATCGTTTAAAGGCAAATTGCCAATAGGCTTAAAACGTAATGCCAACTATGGTGTACGGTTGCGAAACCAATAAACTTACAAAACCACTCAAAAACAAACTCAGAATAGCAAAGAGGACAATGTGAAGAGCAATGTTAGGAATAACTCTTAGCGATAGAATAATCTCAACATCAAAAGGCTAACCGCGGGACAATACACGCAGTACTAAAAGGCCATGAAAGGAGATGGGAAAGGCCTTTGATCAGCAGTGGACTTGTAACGGCTGATGATGATAATGATGATGAGTGGGTAATTCGAAGGGATTTAATGAAATGCCTGTACATTTCAGTAATTTCATGAATCCTTTAGTTTCACAATTAGTGTAGTAAGGGTTTACAATGTGCGATGCTAACCATTAGTACCGTGATGGGTTCGGCCCTCACTGGGTTCACCATTACGATGGCTCTGTGTCAAACTAAGCAGTATATACACTGTAAATACTGAACCACAATATACTTGATCTTTACAGTGAAGGTCGAAGTCGTTACAGTAGTAATATGCTATTAAACTGTACTACGCTGATTGTGAAACTAGGACTTTCATTTCAATAGAATCCGTAGAAATGTAATGAAAATCCATCGGGATTTCACGAAATCACTAGTTTAACAATCTGTTTGTAACATATGTACGAATGGCATCATTCAAAGTAAGACAAAAAGCAGACGACGCAAATCAAATGTAGATTGGCAACATATTCTAACGTGCAAGAATAGACACTAAGCATCAATAGAAGAGAAATCTCAGCAAAGGTCAATGGTTTGGTTCACTGTCATAACGTTAATAAAAACAGTACATGTTGAATTGGTATGCTGGCTTTTAATTAGAAACTGTCAACCAAAACTGTCACCAAAACATGAGTTTCCCCAGTTTTCAAGTGTCTTTGGCTGGCTGGTATGTGACACACGTACACGTCGCACAAGTGGAGTTAGAGAGCTGATAATTGAAACATGTATTCCTTATTATGTACATAACCGTTTGTTTTATATTCCCATCAAGATAGGTTTTTAGTTAGGGTTTCAATTTACGAAGTAGATTTTTGCTAAATTGGTCACTTAGTGTGTGTCACGCGTGTATTTTGAAAACTCGAAAGAGAGGTGCGGGAGGTAATGTATTCATTAATCACCCCTTTATCAAATGTTGTAATTGATCATCCCAACACGACATGCTGCCAAATTACATTGGCTAACCTGACCTGTTTCTGTATAGTTTTGATTAGGACTTTGATAACAAAAATGAAACACTGCACAAACATATACATCAATTCCATTTTAAATAGAAATATATTTGTCATATAATAACGTTTATAACACGTATTAGGTTGTTGCACTTGAAATGGGTTTTTTACACCATAGAGAACGATGCTAAAGGTGGTAGATATACTTATGTGCTTGTATTTATCTGCGAATGCAACGTAAATAGATATATACTTCTTATTGTTGGATGTGTTCCAGTCCGTCTACGCTAGACTAATGTTCAAGTACGATTCAAAATATGGATAAGCTTTAAACTCAATGTTGCACAATATATTGATCATGTCAACAAAGCATTTAGACTGAATTATAATACAGTGCAAACTGTCGAGCGTTGGTTAAATTAATAAAGGTCTGGAAATGTGGATATCAATAATAAACCTCGAGGGTGGCCCAGATTTGTTCTTAGTGATGGAGGCCTATCGACGGCGGTTCGGGAATTTTCCAGATACGTTTGGACTTCAACAGCCACCATATCAGGTCATTTCAAGGCGATGCGAAAGGTAAAGATACGTCACAGATAAACTGAATGAAATGCTCTATGACAATGCCAGACCCACCACCGCTCAAATGACGGTGTGTAAGCTTAGATAATTGGGATATGAAGCCTGGCAGTACCCTGCATATTCATCAGACAGTTCACATACAGATTATCATTTTCTCAAGCATTTTGAATTCCGTATCCGTAATAAAATGTTCAATAATACGGAAGCCATAATTCGTGGTTTTGTTGAATGTGTGTCCACTAATCCTAGAGCAGTTTCATGGAAGTGACATGCCATCATTAGAGGATCGCTGGGAAAATGTTAACACTTCAAATCAATAATATATCGATTAAATATTTATTGTCTTGTGTTTTTTTTTATATCATCCTGTATCTTACTAGTCAATACACGACATTTCATATGTGACGACTTGGTGCTGCGTGGTGTGTGGCATACCGATTTAAACTCCATGTGTGAGAGAAACCTAGGTGGGGTTATGACACATATTCGTAATAACGTTAACTGGAAGTTCGCCTTTATTTGTAAAAGTGAAACAGTGACATAATCTGGGAAAGATATATCTAAACTGTGTGTATGTTGTTATTTGTGAGTGTGTATGTGTGTGTGTGTGTGTGTGTGTGAGAGAGAGAGAGAGAGAGAGAGAGAGAGAGAGAGAGAGAGAGTGGTGTATGTGTATATATATATATATATGTGTGTGTGTGTTTCTGAGGTTAAGAAATGTTGCAGTTTCGTTTTTTCGGAGATTGATAAGCGTAACGCGATTTCGGATTTCAATTTGTCGTAAGGGTTCAAATCTGGAGGTTTTAAAATAAGGTATCTTACGTCAGTGGCTCTTTCCTGAGGTAAAGCTGATGCCACCTAAGCAAACATTCTGTCCGTGTTGTGATGTTTTTAAAGAGAGTTCGATTTAAACACCATGTCTGAGAGAAACCTAGGTGGGGTTATGACACATATTCGTAATAACGTTAACTGGAATTCGCCTTTATTCGTAAAAGTGAAACAGTGACATAATCTGAGCTTTCGTAAACCGGGGATACCTGTACCATATCCTAGATTGTTAAAACAAATATTGTACATTTCATCCAAACTGAGTTCATACTCATGGAACCGTGGTCCGGATTGTTGGGACACTGATATAATACAACTTGACACAAAGTATTTCATTCCTAGATGTTACCGCCCTTTGAGGAAATTACTTCAAAGAGTAAAATATTAAAGTTGTGGGACATTATTGCGGACTTACCCGAAACAATAATCAGACCGAAGTATTCCGTGCTATAGAGTAACTTAGTGTACATCTGTTAGAATAACCCAGTCCCAGTTTGTATAGTTTTTATATATTTATATTATCTTTATATATTTTCTCTCTTAACAATCTGATAAAGATTTTATTTATAGTTACCTTACCATTCCTCATATCCCATTCCACTATGTCCATTCCTATAATCCCATGCCCCTAGCCCCAATCCTCTATTCCAATTCGTCTATTCTCATTTATCTATGTATAGTCCTATATATCATTCCTCTATTTCCATTCCTCAAATTCCGTTCCTCTAAAACCATTCCCCTAACCCCATTCCTCTATCCATATTCCTGTATTCCAATTCATTTAGTTCTATTCCTCTATGCCCAATCCCCTAATCCCATACCTCTAGCCATTCCTTTATTTCCATCACACTAACCCATTCCTCTATGTCCATTCAGCTATACCCATTCCTATATTCAGATAATACCGTCCTTTGCCTGTAAGGGCTCTTACGCTGAACTTGTTGATGATAGTATGGTTTAAATATCTCAATCTGAATATATTCTGTATGTATTATACTTTCTAAAATATGAAGTAGCAACCTTTTCTGGATGTCTTGTTGAAATAGCACGATTGTTCGACCAGATCTTGTGAGAATTAGAGTCCTTTTCATGTCTTTACAGACGATTCTTTATTATGTTTCCACACATGATTGTAAAAGCCAGGTTTTGGTGTCAGTTCTTCATATTAAACACCATCTAGCTGGGCTTGCCAAAATTGATATTTAAAAAAAAGTGAAAACCCAACCTTCCCTAATACCTATGTGTATGTGGCAGGGAAACAGGTGCCGCTGACCTGCAGTTGTTATATTAGTGTTCTGTCAACCATCTGACGGATGCGGTCTTAAAGTACTCAGGAACTAACAATAAACATGACAGGAATACTATTGTGCTTGTTTGTTTCTTTCTTTCTTGTAATATTCAGTCATTATTGCGGCTACCTGGGAGTTAATGATTTGACATAGGATATCTGTTGAAAGAAGAGAGAGATTTTAATTAGCAAACACGTGTATTCCATTAATCATGCACCATTGTTCCATAACATCGAGATATGCGACGTTTTTACAAATGGGCACACTGCCATGTACTTTCAAGTCCCTCGTGCATATTTTCATTTTAGTTTAAATTGAAAACTACAAAAACAATGTATGAATAAATAAATGCAACATCTGTAATTTTGAAAATGGAACTATTTACATGTTCTGAATGTTTTAATTATCTTTAAAACACAACTCATTACTTAATTGGATTCTAAAATGAAATCTTAACGCCGATCCTAATAATTGCCTCGATTTCCATTTTAATTAAAATACAAACGATTATCTATTTAACTGTCTATACTTCTATCGGTCATTAGAAAATAATAATATTGTTTCTTTTTCATTGAGAAAATACTCAGAATTGAAGATCGTGTAACCTTCAGTAATCACTATCTATGTTTGTGTTTAAACATAATAAGTCTATTTCGCCCAGGGTATAAAGAAAGGAGAGAGTCAGTGAGAAAGAGGGGGTGAAGGAGGAGAAGAAGAAGAAGAAGAAGAAGAAGAAGAAGAAGAAGAAGAAGAAGAAGAAGAAGAAGAAGAAGAAGACTTGCGTCTATCTTTAATAATGCGCCATACCTATGTGTTCGTATCCAGACATTAAGTATTAACGAAACAATAGCCTTCCCTGGGACCGTATACACTTATCCCAGACTCCCTTCCACTTTTCTAAAAGGTCTGCACAGTACTCTTCCAAGATCACCACCGCATGCCTCGTCATATTCTTCCTAATCTCCTCTACGGTCTGAAAACTCAGAAGTCATCGGGAGTTAACACATAAATACAATTGAAATCACTGAGATATAACTTTGAAAAATATCATGATATTAATACATCTATATGCCTTGTATTTGATTTTCTAACATTGACATACATGTCTAGACGTGACACTTCAACTTGAAACCAACAAGACGTCTCAAAATAAGTTCAGAGTTATGTTTAGTGACAAGCATGATTGTGGAAAATCGTCTTGTCTTCAGGGTACGTCTTTGTCACCGAGTTGTCTATTGTGTTGTGACGTCAAGAAAAGAATCGGCCTCCTTGCCTGCTAGAGATGCGACAGTTCTCAGCCCGAGCCCTGTTATGACGCAATGGGAATTGGGAAGTGGGAAACAAGGTAATGAATGAAATCAATAACCTAATCACTGACTTGTAAATGAGACGCAGATACTGACGCTTTGGAAAATGAGCACAGTTCCAAGGAATGGGATGAAAAAAGTGATAGCTTGAGGGTGACAGTTTTGGAGAATACGTCAGATGTGAAAACAGTTTCCATTCTACCTCCATGAGTGTTTGTTGCTTTGCATTTGAGGAAGATCACACAGTACAGACGCTTACTCAATGGTGTCTCTGAAAAGATTTCAAACACGACAATACTTACATAAAGTCGATCCTTTGGTCGACTGTGCGAGCAATTCCTTACATCGAGCTATCCGCCCATTGATTGTCTATTTACCAGCTAATAACACACACGCCCTCTCGCAAGAAATGGATCAGGCCCCTAGCAAACACGTGTCTAGGAATATCCACCGAATACTTGTGGATGTTATAATCATTATTATATTCGCCTTGCTATCCATTATTCTCAAGTTGTCCATGGTGCCGTTCCAAAGAGGCTTCTTCTGCGACAACACGAATATCATGTAACCGTACCGTGAAAGCACCATGTCCGAAGCATCAGTCGCATCATGTCCATCTTCTTTATGACAGTGTGCGAAACATTCTGTGCGCGACAACCGGAAAGCGGGTACGTGTGTGTGATCGGTAACAAGAAGAGGTACGTGTCTCCGTAGATTGCTCGGCTGTATTTATCACCCATTTCTGAATAAGGTTCTATTCCAGAACATTATAACATCAAATAACGAACTTAATTCCCACAGCCGATCATAACAAATCAATATTCTTTGGACAGATATGGACAGGGATATTCAAACGTTGACCCTCTAATATGCAAGCAGAAGCATATGTTGTCCATATTATCAAAGTAAACTGTATTTAGGTGTGAGTATGTAGATTTATCTAGAGATGCATGTTGAGGAGGTCGGTGTAAAGTAACGGCTTAACACTTAAGGCTGACTCTGAATGTTGCTATCGGATGTTTGGCACTTGACAAATGCACTGATCAATGGCTTAAGGCGCTACATGACTCGAACTTCTGGTGGGCAGATGGTAATCAATACAAGGATTGCTCAATGCAGTAGTCAACATACACTTAGATCCTAACAGTCGCACTTATGGTGATCAGTCAATAACAGGAATGGCGGAAATGCTATCTATCTATCTATCTATGACGATCTCGCACGCTTTCTCTCTCGCTCGCTCTCTCGCTCGCTCTCGTTCTTACACACACACACACACACTCTCTCTCTCTCTATCTCTCTATCTCCATATATATATAGAGAGAGTAAGATCGAGAACGAGGCTTGAAAGCATCTTTCGGAAAACTGATTGGGAGGGAATGTGAATAGAATAGATAGAGAATACTTAAGCCACTTAAGATTTGCATCCGAAGAATTACACAACAGGTTAAACGATCTAGGTAGGGAAAGCAAAAAAGTAGGCTTAAAGATGTACAGAGCAAATACAAAAGTAATGTTCAAGGATAAAGTCCCGAAAAAAGTCATAAATATAGAAGGAGAGACTCTAGAAGAGGTTGATGAATGGAAATTAACACAACGAGCAGAAAATTAACTTAGAATAGCCATGGAAAGAGCAATGCTAGGAATAACTCTAAGAGATACACATTTATCAACTTGGATAAGAGGGAGGACCTGTGTGAAGGCTATTAAGCAAATAATTAACCAGCAAAAATGAACATGGGCTGGCTGCCTAGCAATAAGAGATGACAATAGATGGGTGAAAAGACTAACATATTGTTGCCCATGGGACAGTAAACGCTGTAGGAAAAGATCAGACACACGATGGAGGGCTGAAATAGAAAATATTACCGCTACGACTTGGGAGAGGTTAGCACAATATAAGACGTCATGTAAGGAGATGGGATAGGTCATATGACGGCTGATGATGATGACGATGACGATGAAGATGACGATGATGATGATGATGATGATGAAATATATATGTATATACATATATCTAGTTTTCTTGCAAATGGTTAGATCAGATAACACTGAAATTGTAGATTAGAGTTATCTCCCTTGCACTGTAATTTATAAAAACAAACGGGACACCTCGTTTTGGAAACTAATAACACTATTTATTAGTTTTGGCTGATAGATTAGTTATCTTAGTTATATGAGCGTAACATGTATGAATACGTAATATTTCTTTAGAATTAAAGAAGTGTCTGCATTTGACAAAAGGTGATATCAACTAAGTGAAGATAAACGCTTTCTATTATTGATATGATCGTTGCTTAAAGTTAGCGCTTGCGAAGGGCAGTTGTAGAAATTCATGAAGACCGAACGGAGTGATTATTGCAGTTTTCGGTACATCCGAAGATTCAAGAGGAATCTGATGATACGCTTTAATACGATCGAGCTTAGTAAACGCTGACTTACCCTGTAGCTGCGAGCTAAAATCGTGTATATGTGGGATAGGATAACAGTCCGATTTTGAAATATTAATTAGAGCTATAAAATCGCCACATTGACGCCAATAACCGGATCGGTTTTTAACTAAATGTAGAGGACTTGGTGAGTTGCTGTCCGAAGGTCGGATAATTCCAATTTCAACATAATGTCGAACTCATCTCGTGCTATTTTTAATTGTTCTGGTGGTAATCGCCTGGGCCGAGCTGAAACTGAAGGTTCTGCAGTGACAATATTATGGGTTATGTTGTGTTGTGTGTTGGTTGAAATTAGGTTTTGCGATATCCGGGAAATCTATAAGAATCCTAGAAAAACGAGACTTTTCCTTTGTAGCTGAAACTCTAGAATATCGTTTGATGTCAGGTTGGTTTTTGTATCGATTAACTGTTGAATTGCTTGATACCGACTAGTAGTCCAACATGGTGTTAAACAATCGGCTCTTAAAATAGCCACAATACATAACCGCGCATAAGAGCGTCTTAACCCAATGTTCAGCACAATGCCACGTTGACCATACGTGTGAATTGTAGATGTATTCACTGCTTGTCCTTAGCTGTGGAAGGAACAAGAGGGCTGTTGTTTTATCAAACATGTGCAGAGAACGACCCTTTTTCAACTCGCCAACAAACTTAGACGTTGTAGCTCGCCGGCATATTTTTTTCCCTGTGATAATAACAGTAAGAATCAGGAGTTTTCGATCGACTATGAGAACGTTGATGATCTTGATATAGTTTATCAAAGTCATTTAGTCAATTCTACCCGACAAAACTTGAATGTGTTCTGTGTTTTCTTGCATCTGTTTCGGTTATAGTAGAGCTGGCTATATTAGTACTACACGGCGTACTATCCAAGATAGTGTCTGACACTTCTGCGAGTTTATCCAACATTGTGCCATCGTATAAAGCTGCTAAAACCGCGGGTAATGTAGGATTCCGTCGTCCTGATACTTTCCTCATCGAAGTCGTAATCCGCTCAGCAGTTGAGATGCTTTATATTTAAATATTACACATTAAATAAATGTGGGGAAAGATATATCTAAACTGTGTGTATGTTGTTATTTGTGA
>VCCN01000353.1:1750548-1763976 GCA_006491835.1 Architeuthis dux | reverse complement strand
AAATCAGGTTCAGGATACCCCCGGTGTAATATGAAAATGATTTCAAAATACTGGGAGGTAATCTAAAAGGGGGGTAGCTTGAAGTGTTCACACCAGTATACCTAGTTAACGTTTCATCATGTTTTTTGTTCTCGCTGCCCCCTCAAATTACGACTACTCCACTAATCCACCCTTTTGCATGAGACATTTTCACGACTACCGAGATGAATGTTTCTGGCAGTGGGGAAAATGCAGCGAGTTAAGTAATCTTGATCTAAAGTTTGTTTGAGAAAGTTTCGGTACCCAATCGGTGTGTTGTGCAGTGAAAGTCAATGAAAGGGATTGTCAGTGGCCAGGAATTAATGCAACCGTTGCTTACCAAATGGTGCTACTATATCTATCATATATGCATGCCCATGTTGCAGTCTGTCTCAACAACTACTTCCTTTTTTTAACACGAAGTATTGCACCCTACGAGCTGCAAAACTGTGTACATGGGGAATTTAACACCAGGATGAGCATAATATAGGGTGATCTCTGGTGACCTCTAAATGTATATGCATGATCTGGTGAATTTTGATATTTTCAAAAAGGTTCAATAGTGACATTTCTGAACCACCTGAGTGGTTGCGACACCTACTTTGAGAAGCTCTGTGTTAGAATTTACTACATGACCTTTCAGTATGGATTACATGTTTCACCGGACGACGGCATGTCCCCCAGCTAGTATATAGGTTATAGTCTTATACGTGTATTCTGAAGATTAATATTATTGTACGTAGGAAAGTATTATATGTTGAACATTCAAATTACTCCAGCTTCGCCAATATTGTCACATCAATATCCGTGGCCTTACTCTGAATAATGCATCCGTCGACGGTACACTACACAGTGACTTGTGGTAATAAATTATACAGCTAGATGCACTTAACGCCTCGAGAAATAGGTCTGTCTTTGGTAATGCCCCTGTAGAAATATCAGATTCAATTACAATGCATCGCTCGACCACCAGACGGTGGTGTCTGTGACTTTGAGGCATATGATGGTGATTGGAAACAGCCAATCATGACCAAGCAAAATCATGTACTGTTCTCGGCGCTTTTGTATACTATTTATTTAATGAAGGCCCTCAAAGCGAGGTCATATATTTTAAACCTCGAACTAACACAGGACAATATCGTTTTTTTTCAAACTATGGGCATTAACAGGACAGCATAGTGCCTCGACCTTTAAAGAGGAGATGTATGCTAATGTTGCTGAAATAAATAATCGTTTCCCTAAGAACGCTCTATGTATAAATATGTCTTTTATCTCGAATACTTTCCTCGCCCTCGATCCCTGTGCACGGAAAAATGTAAAATCCAATCAGTGGATATTCGTTGCAGACAACGGGTAGATGCAAAATGGTTAAAGGTGTTGATTCCCTGCATTTGGTAAGTATGATGGAACGGCCACTATTAATACAAAAAACAATAGGGCTTTTATTCAACCAAACTACCACTATTAATAAAAATCAATAGGGCTTGTATTAGACCAAACTACCAGTATTAAAAAAACTCAATACATATTCTATTCAACCAGACTACCACTATTAATAACAATCAATAGGGCTTTTATTAAATCAAACTACCACTATTAATAACACTCAATGGGGATTTTATTATATCAGACTATCACTATTAATAAACATCAATAGGGATGTTATTAAACCAAACTACCACTATTAATACAAAATCAATAGGGTTGGTATTCAACCAGACTACAACTATTAATGAAAATCAATATGGCTTTTATTCAACCGGTCTACCACTATTAATCCGAACCAATAGGGCATGTATTCAACCAAACTACCACTACTAATAAACATACATAGGGCTTTTATTCAACCAAACTATACCTAAGTTTTGAAATGAAATACATAGTGCTGATCTGTGCTCATGGTGATAAATGTAGAGTTAGGAAAATTAGTTATACACTCTAGAGTAGGCGAACGCAATTTTGTCATGCTCCAGGGGAGATCACTAGTGCCTGGAAGCTGGGGCATCATTATCAACTGTAAGATACATTTCATAATCAAAGTTCACTCCGTGCCGTCGGTTGATTCGTCGTGAGGACAACGAAGAAAGAACATTAATAATTCGAGGTGTTTTCTTTTTAGTTGAACTGATTTCAATCTCTATCTATAGCATTAATACATATACATTATGTTGTGGTTATTATAACAAGTGTGTACATTATTAGATTGATGCACGTTTCAATAATCTTTCGACAAATAATTGTATTCATAGAAATCCACACAATATTATCCAGTGATGAAATATTTGTCCCATACGTTTTCAATGCAGCCTGTCCCACAAAACAAGATAGCAGATTGGATATATTTGATGACTGAAAAAAATAAATATATTAAAATCCTAATTTGCATAATGCAGATATTAAAAATTGTCTTAGGTCTTTGAATACTGTCTCTTGTTTGAAAATAGAGGTATTTCTGTACATTTGTCACATCATTGTATATCGCCAGTGGCTTTATTATGGATATCGATTTAAAATATAATACAAAGTTACAAATTGTGGGTTATATCTGGATAAAGATATGACCGAATCCTTAGGATAACACGACAGGGAAAAATAGTTTGGAATAATTCTATTTCTGGCAACTTTTCTCCAACATCCAATTTTCTCCTGCATAAAAGTCCCCTCTTGTTAGTTGTTATTCCTCTGAGCAGTTCTGTAGCACGACACAATGTTTTGGAGATTTAATTAAGACTATGAGTAATGAAAGGTCCAGCAAGTCACTCCAATGGGCCTCGGCTTATGGGATCAACCAATCAATTGCATCAGTTGTCTTCAAAGCTCCAAACCAAAGTTGGGACCAAAGGGAAAAAACAAATAAAATAGGCAATCAAATCCTGATAGTTACAAAATCCTTTTTTTAATTCAAAATTTCAAACAATACGAAAACTCTCTTAATACAATGAATATTCTTCCTTCGATTTTAGTGGAACAATCTATAAATATAATTTGTCCGTCTGTGTGTTTGTCTATTTGTCACGCTATATAAACCACCTAAGTATGTACGTAGCCCAAACAAATTCGGGATTCATAATCAATGAACCATGGGGAATATTTTAAAATAAAACATCTATTTCCATATAATACGAACAGTATGATTCTATTTATCTGTTTGCGACCTCTAAGTATCTGAAACGGTGCATTGTAGTCAGACGTATTGAATTATGGTACTCCTAATATATGCTAAACAACTTAACTTAAAGAATGCATAGAAAGTCCGCGTCATTTGCAACTGATACTGTGGAGGCGGCGCTCGGGCCGATAATAATGATCTCATTTCTATCCATCTATATATCTATCTATTCATTAATACTGAAGTCTGTTTATCTGTATGTGACTTAAGTAGCTGAAGCAGTGCATTGTTGCCAGAGACATTGAATTAAAGTACCCTGCACCAAATACTGTTTTGAGTCCCGGTTTACTCCTACCACAGGAATGAGCAGGAAATCCCACACTACGGAGGTGTTTTTAGCTAGTTTTGTATACAACTCTCATGAAGGTAGCTGCATCCGAAATGAACTGGCAACATTAAACAATGTGTATGCATATACGATTCAGTGGGATTTGCAGAGTAGGAACGATGTCCACAAGCCTAGTAAAACACAATTACAAAGACATTTGATATATCGAACTGTCATAACATCAGCAAAACCTAATATCATAGATGTCTCTTGTAGCTATAATTACAGATTCCCATTTGACATTTACAACGGCAAAACTAGAGTAATTGGGTTTTGTGGCACCAACTACTTTAGAAACTATCTATGAAACAGTCCTTTTTTCGTCTTTTTTTATATAAACCTTCTGCCCCTCGTTATTATATTTTGGATGAAATAGATATTTATGTTTCGTTTTATATCGAGTCAAAGGATCATGATCACATGAATTGAAAGATGAATAATGGTTTGTCGAACGAACTATCGCCTTTCATTAATTCATAAAGACTTTATTGTTAGGGATAAGAGGATTGTCGGTTGACAGTAATACATAAACTATGTTCTATGCACAGAAACACTGTTTTTAATACAGGGGTGGACGTCCACTGGGGCTGGAGGGGGTTCAAAGAGGACAAACGATAACGGTGCAGTTGAATTGTTTTATGTAACCCGAACTTGATGTTCCATATATGAAGACTGTATTAGTATTCGCGTGTGCTCACGTCATCGGGTCACACCGTGGTTAGGTCATACATCTCCCTCAACAGTCAATTGCACCATATGGCAACTGGCTCATACAGTGGGCCATACTATCATGTAACAGGGTTTACACTAAGACATATTCCGAATATGCATACATATCTTTGCCCCCCTCCTGGAATATATGCTTCCACCTTCCACCCCCCTCGAAAAGTGGCAGCGCCAGCTGGATACAGCTGATTGACTTACTAAACAATGTTTATGTTATAACTTTTAGTTTAATGTGGAGATTTCCCATCAATTCATATTAAAATGTTTATATTTTGTCTGTTTGCATTAATATTCCTAACTAGCTCATTATATACTCTATGGCATCATTTATAGGATTGTATTTGGAAAACACGTTAAAACATTCATCCACTCTAAATATTACATATATAATGACGTCAGCACCTGGCATTGAGCAAGTCTTGTACATCGAATCTCGAAGTGTAGTTCGATGCTCATGAGCTGCTCCGATATTATGGCCCTGTGCCACACTAAGCAAACTTTAGCAAATATTGTAGGGCGCCCCAACAAAGAGAAATGGTTAACGAGCTAATATAGCAGATCATTCATTACTGTGTAGTGAATTCGATCCTCGGTAACCGCCTGACAATTTTGGTCTTTTGCCAGACCAAGTTAAACTTAGTAAACACTTGTTGAATGGCAGAGGGAAAAATGAAACAATCATATTCGTATTTTAGAGCTGATCAAAAACTGCGTGCAGTAGGGAACATTGGATGTCTATACTCCGAATGTTGCCATTTTTATCTTAAGATCGGTTTCATCAAATGTCCTCAGTCAATCAATGGTGTACATAGAAAATCAAGAATAAACGATTGCCAGTAGTCAGAAAATAATGCAAGCATGAATGATAGAATAGGGCTATTATATGTATAAATAGTGGACAACACTTACGACAGTGTTATTAATTATAAGGAAAGGTGCATATGTAGTGAACTACGCACTGGTATTCGTGTATTACTAGAAGAAAGAGGGTAAACGAGACTGGCGTTTTGGAGGGTAACGGCTGACTTAAGTCAGGGAAGAAGTAAGGGAAGAAAGAAGCTTCGAGTATTTTTAGGGCTGTGCCGTCTATTCAAATCCTGCGACAGTTGGGGCTAAAACCAGAAGCGGTCCACGGAAGAGAGTGGGTGGGTGAGAGTGGTCGAAGCAGAGAGGAAGAAACAATGTGATGACTACTATGTTAGTTAGCGGATCGGAACTAGACAATTACAAGGAAGTGTAAACAAACAGAATTCAATTGCTCTGCAAATCTGCTGCCAAGTGTATCTTTCAACAAAACTGTTCCTCTCCTGGAAACGACCGGACGTTGTCATATTTCTCTCTGGCAAAATAGGAGAAGTTTGTCCTGTGTGGACCAGCCGTTGCTCTCCTTCCACAGTTTATTCTCTCCCGTGATTTTCGTTTAAGCCCCAATCGATCATCCCACCTAAAACGATGCCTTCATCGGCGAAAAGAAGTGTATTGATGTACTTTTGGACACAGGCAACACGCGTGTCATTTGCTTATTGACATGTGAAACCAGTTATGGTGCACATGGCACACACGTTCAACACGACGGGTCCAACCATTGATCAATTTCTCACCTAAATACTTTACACTTTGTATTTAATTGTAAAATATTACCAATAATCCGTAAATATGATAGTGCTTGCCACCCGCTGAGTAAATACATAAATATGTTGTAATTGTAGCCCAGTGTATGCTTTCAATCCATCCATAATTCGTTTCACCAACTCAAAGTGATCAACGATTTCCGATTACATGAAACGAAAGATCATCTTTCTATTTAGATTTTGAACTGAATTAAGCGATAACATAACTCGTTGTATTTTCCAAACAAAATAATTTATTTTAAGAAATATCCCCAGTTCCATTTCCACCATTAGGTGGGTGGCGCTGCTGGATTCTATACAATCTGACTGACATACTTAATGCTTTAGATTTCCATACCGAATCATCAGTGTACCCTTATTGGTCATCACACAGCTAATGTGCGTCGAAGGTTCAAACAGCGGTAGTTCCAGTGTGTAACAGCGTATATATCGATTCCCTTCAGCGTGACAGAAAACAAATCAATAATTAAAATACATTATTATACTATATTGCAAATGTAGCGCCAATGGTTAACATATATTACAACATTGTAATTAGTTACTATATGGCTGCATTGTAATAGCTTTACTATAACATGATTTGAACATGGACACATGTCTTCCTCAAAGGTATTAGTATGTAGAACACACCAACATTTCGAAATTATTCTTTTTTGCTGCAGGCAGGTTAGAATAGTGGCGTAACACAATCATCTTACCTAGTATTCCCTCGAACAGCAAAGATGAACGCTTGAAACTGTTCAAAGCTACCCCGGCTTACAGTAATATAAAGGGGAGATACAAATGAATTAGTCTAATAATGTCGTTGAATACAATCAGAAGAGTGGGAAAATACGTGTCTGAATTCAGTTGAATAGATCCAACGGTCGAGAAAATAAAGCGATCACAAGACGGTTAAAGAAGTGAATACTCGTTCTGAGTAAGACGAGAGAACATAATAGAAAACACTAACGCAGTTTTGTTAGTTTGATGGACAAATCAATGAACATTTAATTGAACCCGGAAACTATTCATCAGATGTTCGCCTGACCATTCACCTTGCTTTGCTTGTCCGCGACCAAAACCACTAATGACTTCTATTCTCGCGTCAAAGGCATGATCCTGTGCAAACAAAGTGACTAAATTGGTAAAACCATTTAGAAGACTTTATATTTGACATCTCTGATTAAGTGCTCCCGACTTGAATAGCAACCAGCAATAGGTTAAAGCAAAGTGAGTAATTTAATAAACCAAATAATGAGAAAAGGAAACTGGGTTTCAGTTGATGGACAAGACACACATGGTTAACATTTATAAAGTGTGTTGTGTTGGGTGTAAATAACATGTGTTAAAGGAAGTGGATCTCAATAGGCAGTAATGAAAGAAGAAGACGTAGAAAGAAAGAAAGAAAGAAGGACAGAAAGAAAGAAAGAAAACAGAAAGTTGGAAGTCAAAAAGAAAGAGATAAACGTGGGAAGAAAGAAGAAAGAAAAGAAAGTGGGAGAAAGATGGAAGAAAGACAGATGGAAGGAAAAGGATAATAGGGGAAGAAAATCGAAAGGGAAGAAGAAGGAGCAGAACGAAAGAAAGAAAGGCTTCAGAGAGAGTAAAGGTTGAATAGAGAGAGAGAGAGAGAAGGTGACCGTTGGAAAGAGATGATTAACAGGGAGAAAAAAGAGTGGCGCTTAAGTGAAAGGGCGGTTGAAGAGAGGGAAAGGGTCAAAGGAGTTTAAAGAGAAGGATGAGAAAACGAAAAAAAGAAGACCGAAAGCAAGGGATACAGCGAGAGGAAATAAAAGAGAGGGTTAACAAGAGAGGTTTAAAGAGAGAAAAATAAAGAGCCTCAAGGAAAGAACAGGAGAATGTGGAAGGGAGGGTTAACAGTGGATACATATTCATGGATATAGAAAGTATAAAAGTGGGGCAAAGAGAAAACTAGGAGGAATACGTTATAGGAACTGTTTCATATAACGAGACAAATGGAGAGAGGGTAAAAAAAGAATGAACATGTTAGAGAGAGAAATACGAGAGCGAAGAATAAAGTGACAGAAAGCGGAAGAGAGCGGCAGGAAGAGAGGTTTAGAGGTTTAAAGACATAAAGAGAAATATATGTTAAGACAGGGATAGAGGTGGGGGGAGTAGCAGCGAAAGTTAAAAAGAAAGATAGGGATACGTTTAAGGGGAGAGAAACAGGAATCGTGGGATGAGATGGAAAGATGGAATAGAAGCAAGAGATGATAAAAGGGAGAAAGAGGAAACTAGAATTAAAACGAGAAAGTAATTAAACAGAGTCAAATAATTAAAACGGGAGGTTTAAAACGAAATACAGTGATGGTTAAAAAGAGCGTTTTAAAGAATGAGAAGGAGTGAAAAGGAAGAAGTGTGGCGATAATAAAAAGGGAGAAGTGCGAAATAAAGAATACAAAATGGCCACAAATAGAATAGAAGGCTTAAACGCTAAAGTGAGCTGCGCAGTTTATGTGTTCTGTTCTTCCAAAGTAATTGTGCCCTGTAATCAAACATTATGTTTTATTAAAAGGAAAATATATTATTAACTCTATCAATTTTTGAAAGCTGTACAGAAAGGCAGAGGCGCGTTTCGCATTGTCAGCATTATTGTCATTATTGTGACATTTCACGGCGTACGTCCTCTGCACATCTGTTTGATTACGACAAGTGCTGTTCAGTCGAGTCTTGCGAATCTTGGGGAATATCTATGTGCAACGACGCTAAACGGATGCTGCTGCTGCTGATGATGATGTTCAGTGGCAGTAGTAGTACCTTACCACTACTTCTAGTAGTAGTGGTAATAATACAATACAACTCTCTATTCTGTAGCTGTTATCGACAATCACAAGACACGTGTTTGTGTGCTTTCAATTCTTTTCAAACAAAAGAATATAACCATGTACCCAGAAGAAATCACTTGAGTATTCTAACCGCTCGCATGTGAACGAAGCGCTACGGAAAGTGTATTTTTACCAAGGCCTTTAGGTTCCCTTAGATTTCCTTACCAACCATGACTATCTTTAGAATCCACTTTCTCAATACTTCCATCATCATCGCCCAGTGCTTTCTGCTTTAGCGTGTTGGGAGCAATTAAAAATAGAAAGGCACGTATGCAAATAAAGTTTCAAAATATGAATGTCCATATATCTAATCACATTACAAGTTTGGACGCCAAAGAAAAAGCAAGCATCACCAGCTTTTGCAGCCGAGACCCAAAGATGTAAGACGTACGTCAACTCACCTCTGGTTGCCAGTCCTTGTGGCCTAGAGCTGTCCGTTTAAAAGACTAGCCAACGACGGCACACTACGAAGCT
The DNA here is from genome assembly GCA_006491835.1 of Architeuthis dux. Lineage (NCBI taxonomy): Eukaryota > Metazoa > Mollusca > Cephalopoda > Oegopsida > Architeuthidae > Architeuthis > Architeuthis dux. The sequence goes on along the minus strand of VCCN01000353.1, from coordinate 1,754,802 downwards.
TCGATACAAAAGAAAAGAATGAGATAAACTCCCTCATTGAAAGAACGTCAACATGGACCTGACGAAAAACATGCAGATAAGAAAATGTATTCACTAAATTGCAAATATTTCAGGTAAGGAATGTCAATCAGTTGTTATCGTGCAAACATTAGTGTTCGCCTTCTCCTGAACTGACATGTCTTTAACAAATGTCCTGTTACAAAATAAAATATGATCATTTTATCGATGTGCATTAAGATTTATCGGAAAACCGTGTATGAACACGGCCTTCCGAACTTGGCAAACATAAAATATATATTGTGTATTGTGTATTCATTTTGTCTTGTCTTAGCCCAATCGCTCTACCATTGAGCTAAATACTACAACTAACTTCAGATTAAGGCATACGAATGTAACATCGGTGACTCTACCTTAACGTTAGTACACAGGCCAAATTTAATTTAGTGTTAGCAGGCATTCGGTAAATTATATTAAGGAGTCAGAATACTATAACCAACCACAATGATTCCAGCTTAGTAAAAAGACTGACTGATCTCTCCTTAAGATAATGGAACAACGCGCTCTGTGCACCCATCAATCCACACAAGTAATATACTTTCGATTCTATCCATTACTGGATGCCGACTAAAAGAGACCACTCTTCTATTAGCTGAAACACTATTAACTTCTGCAGCTTTCAAGATGATGTCTCTTTGCGTGTAAATCGCTTGAATGTACAAATGCACAATGTGTTCATGTCGGTCACTATGATCGGAACACTTAAATAAGTCCAGTTTTACACGAGCGCGCTAGGCTTTGCTGAAACCCTGAGACACATCTTGCTAATATATGCAGAAAATACATCTATATAACGGGTATATGCTCACAGACACAGTTCAAATCTATGGTGGTTTAATGCTGATGTTCTGAGTGTAGTCTCCGAGGACGAGGCTTTGCGGCAACGCTCTAGATCATAGTGCACGCAGCCTTTATAACGGACCGTTGCTAAACAAACGCTGAACGATTTTATTTTTGCTTTTTTCCGTAAAAGCTAAAATCCTCTTCGAGTTTGTTTTGGTTACCAAAACAAGCAATAATGTAGGTCTTTCGTAAGCATAAAGTGGTGTAGAGTGAACTTTCGAATTATTTGGCATTTAAAAACGCCATGAAATATATTTTTGAAACAATCCGTGATATTCTTGCAAGTTCTGGGCCTTCTTCATCTGCCAATGAACATGATAGTGACTCGTAGACGGCGATTACGGCAGTGGAAGAAATGGTTGTCCTGGAATAGCTGATGGGATAATTCTGTCGATATGACCTCGCAGTGATCGTATATAGTAACCTCAAAAATCCATGTGGGGTTAGTGACCCGCCCGTATGAGGCTGTCCAACTCGTTCAAATAATAAACAGATCATTGATTCAAGCGCAAGACCTATAAGTCACACTTCTAATGAATATATGATGCAACTTGCTGACGCTTCACAAGGTGATAATTCATATTAGAAGCAGCGAACACACTAGCTTATTTCTTTAGCTTTGTAGCTGCTGATGTATACTATAATACGAACTGAAACAATATGTATCATTACTGATATATATATATATATATATATATATATATATATTTACTTAGCTTAGTATAGTCTGGTGTGTTTGGGGTGGGGTTAGGGTTAGGGATAGAGATACGGTGTTTGCTCAATTAAATACGTTTCATTATCGGGTTAGAGTCAGAATCCCTCAAAATAATATTGACAAACTAGCATACGCACTGAGAGAAAGATAAATTCACACCGGCGATGAACAGTAGCGTCCAGTACAGCAATGTTCTTTCTCACCGTTGACACGTTTACGGAAGGTCTGCAGGTCTAAGAGACTGAAAGTTTAGGCAATTAAAATAAGGAGGTTGTTCATTTTCTGCGTCTGATTTTAAACTCAGTCCGACGATTCAATTTACCGTGACTGTAACAATTGGGCCATTATCGAAATACATGGTGATTTTAGAAATATTTAGAAATATGAATTCACAGATTAACGCGGAAAAGTAGTTTTGACCCTAAATTGACCTGTAAGGACCTCGGAGATTACCGCCATATATCATATATACTTTATATCCGACAAACTATGATGATTGTAAAGGCACCGCCATTTTTAAACCTCCTTTTGCACTACAACCTATTTTCCGAACATTTCTAGATGCTTTTGACAAACTAAACCATCATTACTGGAGATGTTGTGCATCTTAATATTGACTATCAGCATTACAGTAAGTAAATATGTGGTTCTATCCAAGTGGTTGACATGAGGCCAGTACTGTCTGGTGCTGATTCCCTATGTCGCTCCATAATGCTGGGTTGATTTGAGACATTTTAGACAATGCCAGTGAAGAGGATACAATAGTAAAGTGTTGAGTGGATTGTATCATTCAAGAATGAATAAGTATCATCTATTGTTTGCCATGAAAAGGCCTTTTATGGATAAGGAACAAGCATCGGTATTGACCAGTCGAAGAATCTCAAAAGAATAAAAGCAAAAGAGTTTGGATAGTAAGTAATGAACTGAGGACACAAGAGAAGGATATAGATGCAATTGTAATACAATACACCCTGGTACTCCACACACGATACGTTCCAGGTAAATAGCGTACGGTAGGGTGATGCGTGTAATAGACTGGCACATTTTCTTACTAACATTTAGTAGACAACTGATATGTCAATCTTTTTATGTATAACTGAAATATCGTTATGTGATATTACGTGTCAGCTTAATGTTGGTGCATGCAGTACAAAGCACCAGCGTACAGTAGCCACTATCATAACATTGGTGTGCGTTTACTACTAATCGCGTGTACTAGTATGGAGTGCGCTATCAGGCTATCCTGTAGAGTTCGAGCCAGTAAAGCTATCTATCTATCTCTATATATATATCTATTTAATAATTGTACTTTGTCCGTTACGTCATAACCATTCTTGACCACTGACAATCGCTTGTTTTATGATTTCCAATGATTATCATACTGAGTGATGACACCTTCCAAAACAAATGTTACGTACATAATTACGAAAATCAGTAACTTTCCATACCACCAGACAGGTTTGCTTTGTTAGTGCAGATAATGACTAAAGAGTGGTGGAATAATGGTAAAGTCAGTGGGCAGCATTGGGAGCAGCCGCAAACTTGCCAAAGTATACTGGATGTACTCATTGAACGAAATTAAGGCATACCAGATGAGAGTAATTAAGAAAACACACGTAAGTAGTTTATAACACCGTTATTATGAGACCAAGAACGTTTAACAGATCTACGTAATATGTCGCTGTTTATTTTCATGATCTTCATTTGCGTCCATACTGATGTTTTAAATATGATGGATGTAAGCCTTGAAATGCAAACAAATTCCGCTCATGTTCAAGTTTATCAAATGCTTCACTTCCGACTATATTCTACGGAATTACTTTCATAGCTAAACTCTTGCTTCATGTTTTTTTCCGAGATGTTTATCCATTTAGTTTATATGTCAAACGAACCAAAGTTTAGAAACTCTATAAATTGCAAATTACTCCTAAATTGTACCCTCTACAATATACAATACATAGGTAAGGCCGAATCAGAATTCAACATTAGACTTAACAAACACACACATAATAAAAACATTAAAACCAATCAACTACTCCCCGTAGAACAATACTACAGCAGGCCACGACACCAAATTCATCATCATTGGAAAGATGGAAAAAAATATACCCAGCAAAACATCTCAATTTTAGAAACACACGAAGATAGACGGATGTCGCGCTTACAGATCCTATCACCAAATGGACTAATCGGTAAATTAAACCACCCGAACAACATTTAAAACTCACAGGCACAGACTAACTTGTCTCTACAAATCGAATAATAACTACTGAACTGCCAAAGACTACACACAACTCATTTACACACATGCACGATGTATTTTCATATATGGCCTCGATCACTATGTGTTTGAATGAATACAATGGATATTCCATTACACAAAGAAATACCGTTCATTACTGATCTACTTAATATTTGTCTCACCAATATACACAACGTTCGCTATGTTTTGTGACACGCACATTTTTTGTGACGCCTATATACTATTTGTACTTCTATTCTACACTTCTACTTTTATGCTCATTGTTATTTTTAATGTTTAAGTTACTTCTTTCGATTATCAACACTTTTTTAGATTATGACTGTTTATTTTTAAATGTATCCTCCTATGGCGCATGTTTATTTATGTCTATTGATTT
>VCCN01000353.1:1616942-1628186 GCA_006491835.1 Architeuthis dux | reverse complement strand
TATCTACGCATATTCTATTTACGTTTTTCTAGTTTGTTAGCTATTCATTTGTTTATGTTTTGTCTTTCTGTTTATAGGGGTAGTTCTTATCCTTAACTGTATTTTGTTATGACCTTTTTTCCGTATTTATAAGGTGGGTATTATTAGTTTATTTTTTGTGTCTAGGGCCAGTTTTTATCGGTAAATATATTTTGTTATAATTTTATCCATATTTATTAGGTGGGTTTTACACTATACCTCTCCGTGTGCCTGCATATTGAAATAAGTTCCCTTCTCGTCTAGGGCCCCGGCCGCTACGACGAGTATCGAGTTTCCGTTTTTCTTAATCCATGTTTTGTGTTGCTTAATGAGGATTGTTCTCCCGCTGTCTTCCATTATTATAATGTCCTGGTTTGTTATGTCTGTGTGTTGCTGCGAGAATGTAATGGCATTGTCTAAAATATGTCCTATTATCGTTGGTTAAAAATCTATCATGTCAAACTGTATGAATGACGCCTTGTTTTGGTATGTTATAATTTTGAACCATGTGATTGCATCGGCTGTGCTGGTCCATTGGATATATTCAAGTGGCCTTTTAATTATTTCATTCATGGTTTGCAGCATCTGTTTGGATATTCTACCTAGTTCGGTTTTTGCAGGATTTATTAATCTTGTTGGTTGAAAGCTGTCTTGTTTCTGTTTGAATTTAATCTCTGTTATACTGTTGAAAAGGTATTCCTGTTGTCTAGGTTCTCATTGCTCGGCGGGGTCCTTTGTGATTTGAATTCGCATTCTGTTTTGCTTCTTCTCGCTGTCATTGTTCTTGTCAATTTTGAAGAAGTACGTTTTCCATCTGATTCTTTTAACGAATCCACCGTTTTTTCCATGTATTCGAAAAAGTATGAGTGTACTTTTGGGCAGGGTATGTTTTGACCTGTGTTGGTGTTGGGGATGTAAGATAGGAAGGCATATATCCCTACCAACACCACAGGTCAAGGTAGAGAGACAAATGTCTATGTACAGACAGGGTACCAAAAACCAACAGTTCCATATCATACTATAGCATTCATCCTGATGACACGGAATATATGCATTGGTAAACAACAACTGAGTGTTCTTTTTCTTTATATTACTAACATACTAACATACGCTCTGAATACATTTACATTCATAGAGTTAATATCAGCAAAACAATAGTACCCACACAGAAATAATATATATATATATATATTTTAAAACCTGAATCCGTCAAAATATGTATTGATGGAACAGTAGTATTGCTAAATGAACACGCACATATTCAACCCGAATTCAAACTGCATTTGCAAATTCTGTTTCCCATTGGGGTAGAGCATACCGAAAACCAGAATTCGAACATATTGACCCATTTTACTATCACCAAATCGTTCTCTACACCAAGGTACATCTTTTCCAAAATACCCTTATTTAATTTTACCGACATCAAAGCAAGACTTCGATGATGTATGAGTGATCTTAGCCGTCTCGATTGGGGCTTATACATAAACAGGCCAGGGTATTGACCGTTGCGCCGTTGGTGGAGGAGCAGTTGTATGTATTCTGCCATATGTTCAACCTTTTATCCAATGTGGCTTTGATCTTTCGATCCAATCCGTCGAAACTAAGATCTTTCAGGCTAAATATGATATTGCTAATTTCCCCCCAAATCTATGGTTAGTCTCTCTAGATGGAAGAACAATGATAAAACCAGAGTATGTCTTGTAATCAATTGAATGATGCCTACATTCTAGGCAATGTGCCATATGGTTGGAGGCAGAAGGCTGCAGTCGATTCTAGCAAATAACAATAGGACGAAGATTTTAAAAAACCCAGATATATCTAGCCAGACACATTGTAAACATGGATGATGCCTGGCTATCTTTGGTTTTACAAGGCTACCAATGCACGGATAAGAAGACTCACTTCTTGCAATGACCATCTTCTTTTGATATCCAGACCTTTATCTGAACGAGCCCGTATGTCTCTCTCGTCGATGACAAATGTGTTAGCGTTACTGCTATTATTCACTTAATGATGAAAAAAGCATTTATTTGACACAACATATTTATGTTTTTTTTTAAAAATTAGTCCTTTATTGCCAATGCAGTGGCGAATATTAATCAGATAGATCGAACATTGTATAGTGAAAGTTCTAGATCAAAATGCAGGTAACAATTACGTTTCAGGCTTACGTATGCTCCCTTGTATATATATATATATATATATATATCCCGACCATCACCCCAGTATCAACTTCCACCGCCTGATCTGAGAAAAATATATATTATCGAATGTATGTGTTGGGTATTATTGAGAAAAAAAACAGAAATGAAAAATAAATGTAATATCCTTATCGATATTTAGAATATGTAATGCACTTGTCGAGTTTCAACACAGACACAATATATGTGTACACGAGTTCATATTTGTTGCAACGTTTCTTGGTCTGTTCCACTGGGCAGTGAAAGTCGATATGGATGTAAAGTGTAAGCAGGGAGATTTCATGACAGACCCGAACATGCATCGCACATCTTGGAAGTTTTCTAAGAGAAACATTAAATCGGAAATTCAATTCTAAGTGCATCTCTACGTAGTTTACAAAATATTAATTAACATTACATAATAGAATCATCGCATTTCCTTCTCGTTATCTCCGGAACACCCATATTCTATAATTAAGACAGTATGTGACTAATTTACCTTCTAAACACAACGCATTTTCCAATTTGCTGCGTTACAATACAATCATAAATCCTCTCCCATAAACATTTCATGAAACGTGCATATTAACTGACAACTCAGCTACGGCCAATAATCTTTATCCGTAACTGGAGATGTTATATTGTTCTGAATGACATTGTAGCGGATGGTCATCTCTTCCAAATCGACATATTATTTCCTTTTCCACTATCTTTCCACTGTCCGCTTGGCCGAATTACGGCGCCTACTCATGAATTCCAAACTTAACACACTTCCGCCATTGATTTAACCTCAATTTCTTTTGCTTGACAAATCTTCACCGCCTAACAATTATTCGAAAATTGCTTTCGCCACAAACTAATATCAGACCATTTTAATCCCATTTGTTTTACTCTTGATCATTCTGCCCCCCGTCTCTCTCTCTCTCTCTCTCTCTCTCTCTCTCTCTCTCTCTCTCTCTCTCTCTCTCTCTCTCTCTACTACCAGTGTATTTCTTATTCGTTCTTCCTTTTCTTCTCTGTTCATGTATCCCACTTTCTATCTTTTTTTTCCTTTTTATCCGCTTTGCCGTTTTTTCTTCCTTTCCTACGCTTTTTCATTCATATGCTTACTTTCTCCTTAACTGATTCCTCCATTCTTTCTTAATACCATTTTTCATTTATTACTTTATTCTGTTTTCGTTTTTCGTCCTTTATGTTCGCTTGGTTTGGTTTCTCATATATCTATTAACCATTGCCCACATCATCTGATTCTCAACGTAGCGGTATTAACAAAGCTTATCTTAGTATAGCACAAGACCACAAGAGCTGGCCCCACAGTTAGTATCTAACTCAATTCACTAGTAGCATCATGTCGAGTACTTCATGGCGAGGCGCCATCATAGTTTACCTTTAGCTTTTCATTTTTAAATCATTGTTCGCAATGTGAGAATGGTCTGTGTCATAGGTTAAACGTCAAACGCCATCTTAGCCATTACATCGTCTGATTATCTTCCAGGGAATTTCACGAAAAGACACCATATCGAGTTGTAGACGCGTGTTAGGAGATTGTGGTCTGTGAGTGACAGTCTGAAAAGACATTCAGATTTTGACTGATTATGACTGATCAAAGCCAGATGTTATTGAAAAGATAAGTAAAATTAACGGAAGTGAGAACTGTCATCTTGAAACATAAGACAGGTAATTAGCGGCCAGCACTGACGTCAGGTACATGGGTCGGGTTAATTCGGCGTAGCTAAAGAGAATTATGATTTCTTAGCCTTTCTCTCTCTCCGTACACACTCTGTCAGTTAAACACCGCTCGTCCCCTCTGGGAACGAAATGTATATGTGACCAGTCGAAAACTGCTATTATGTTTAATGGACTCGATACTTTATTACGGCGAGAACACAAAGCCGTAACGGACAGAAACAAAGCAACTATCTTAATCGTTCTTAAACGGTATTCGCCTCATCCTGTCTGTGCACCCCATGCATCTGTATTTATATGTATGTATGTTAGCAATGTGACTATGCTACACCATTGCACCCATTCTTTGAGCGAGACTCGAATTCACTCAACTAGGGTATTAGTCACTCTACTGTGGACGCTTATCCCGTGCTCGTTATATTCTCAGCTTTTTCTAATACAAGTGCAGAGTGCGGGACTGGTTTCTACAAGGTTGTGATTTAATTGTGTTGAAGTGGATATGTAATGGAATGGTGAGGCAGGGGAGATGTTACTTGGGTCGTAGAAGAATGTATACCGTTTCTACAGTTGAAATTAGCGGTGAAAAAGCGATGGCAAAAAGTAGTAGCAGCAGGAAAGGTCAAGGGGTCAAAAGAGGAAGGACCGCAAAAGACCGTATGGTTTTGGGCGGTAAAATCAAACAAAGGAAAAATAATGAAAAAAAACAAAGGCGTTGGATTTAAAGTTTAAACAGGCCATGTTTAATAAAAAATAATATGTACGGAAAAAGGGGTACAAGAAAAAAGGAATGATATATGCATATGTAAGGTTTTTGGGGAGATGATGGCGAAAAGAAATGGAGAAAGGATGACCAAAGATTATAGGTAAGAGGGGGAGATGTTTTTACGTGCCAGAGAAATAGACGAGGGTAGCATTGTGTGAACAGGCTACGAAGGGCCATGAGAATCGACAGACAAGGCTTTGTATAGGCGTGCTGACGTCACGCAAAAAAGGAAGCTAATGTTTAGTTGCGTACTTCATAGGGGTCAGAGCTGGCCCTTGTCGAAGTGACAAGACCAGTTGCTATTCTAAACCCTATTTTGGTACTTTGTGAAAGGTGACCGCTACACAAGTATTTCCCGCTTTTCGAAAGATTCGCCTTTACCAAAAAATACGTAATGCGAAATAGCTTTCAGTGTGTGTTCTGCAGTGAACTGTTATAGAGACAACACGCATCCTCTTCCTCGCTCTCCTACACCCCAATCTCCTGTATCTTCCACCACCTTAACCACCAAAGACCCCGCCGGAGATACCATCTTCCTCATCAGTTGGAGTCTGGAAACGCTCAAAACTATGCCCATATATACTAAATTGCCTCTTCGCCTTATGCCATTATGAACGCTCGACTTTAAGAGGGCGTGGAAAAAGTAGTATTTATATCGGTCTTTCCAACCTTTCCTTCTCTTTTTCCAATATGTTATCATCTCGTTCTCCCACTGTATTTCTTCTTCCCTACTCGTTCTCTGCGTCCGTGGTTAATTTCATTACATTCTTGGCAGCAATATTCCAGTTATCAACCTCCTGACCCCTGCCTGCCTTTCTATGCATAGCTTTCGTCTATTTCCCCCAATTATCCGTTTTCTTTTTTCGCTTTGTTATGCTTTTATCCTTATACTGTCCTCGTATAACTTATCACGTCTGCTCTTTCAGTTCTCTCCTTTTTCCGTCAATCTATTTGTCAACCATCGATACTAGTTTCTTTTTTACACATTCTCGTTACCACCATCTTTGCCCAGCTCTTGTTCCAGACCTTTTCTTTACCATACCTCCCTTTGCTTCTATTCACAGTGTTTTTTTTCGCCATAGGTCCATGTTCTCTCCTCCAATTCCTCTTTTCCTTCACACCGCACCGGATCTAGCTATCGAGCCTCTAAAATACCATTCACTGCATATACATTATTTATCAACCAAGAAAGCTCTTTAAATTTTAAACATGGCTGCCATAAATCAATTGTTGACCGTTCATTGATTGAATTCAAATCAGCTCATTGCTCGTCACATAGCGCGAACTGTCTAATTCAATAACGCATATTTTCTACCCGTTTGTATTCAATAATTATGTGTAGTGTTCAGTTTGCGTCGGTTCATGTTTTTTAATACAGTGTTGCATTTCTCAGAGAAAACTAACAATGTCGAATATAAAGTTATGATTTTGATTCTTCGAACTGACTTGCTAAAATGTGTAATCTTTAGTATGAGGTGTGTCCGGAAAGTATCCAGCCATTTAATATTAACGAAACAATAGTCTACCTAGGGCGTTTATGTCTTATTTTAGTCCCCTTCGAATTACTCCGCTTTGGACCTCACACAATTAACCCTGCGTAATGGCCGTCTTCGTTCTATTTGTGCTGCATACAGCTAAAAGTATGGGTATGGAGGTAGATATATTGTGTTGGGAGTGCATGCTTGCATTACAATTTAACTTTATGATATTGGCTTTTTACATGGGCTCGTACAACAACCTCTGATGTTAGTATGATGTACATCACTATCCCAGCTACGAGGTAGCTCCTTTCATTATCTTCATATACGATATATTATATTGTTGTTATTTTATTAGTTTAGCTTAGCACGGAACAAGCTGAAAAAGAGAAGATGTGTGTGGGGTTGGGAGACAAGGTTGCGCTAATTGCTCAAGTGGCGAATATCTGTTTGCACTGGATTTAATCGGAGCTCAAAAACAATCATCACAGCCACGGGACAGTCCCATCAATCTGTTGGTATTAAGGATAGGAAAATGTGCTGCACAGTTGGAGTGATGGAATGTAGAAAGGGTCTGTAGTAATCGGTACATACTATTTTAGAACATGGCCACAATACGGTTTAACTGTAACGAGACAAAAACGAGGGCAATTGTTCCTTTTGTTCGTTTAGTTTACTACCAATTTCAACATTAGTTGCAGGGAAACGCTTGCGTCTGACCTTATTGAATAGTAAACAGATCGTAGGCCCAAGCGATTCAGAGAAATAATGGCTGGTGTGTACCCTCTTTTTAACAGTGATCTTGTTTTCGAATTGATATATTAGCCGCCTGTGTATTTCACCACGAGAATAAAGCACAATCTATTAGTTTTTGGAAAGTCATTTATATATGCCAGATGGATTTCAAGAATATAACATTGGTAGAAAATATATAATGAATTGTGAGATTATTTAAAATATTCCAGTCATTAGATTAAAATAAAAAAAATATATACAAATTGCAATGGCTTCAATGTTTTTAAAAATCTCTTGATTGAGAAAACACATTACACATGGTGTGTCATGAGGGCTGGAGCTGGAGGGGCTATTTGAAAATGACCTACGGGGCCCCAAAAACCATCATAAACACTAGATCCCCTATTGTATTTCTTCTGGCTGTATACTATAACACGGATATACTTGTACATAAATGAATTGCAAAACATAATTAAACATTTGGGGTTGTTTCTCACTAATTAGGTGATATTGCATGTCAAATGAGAATTTCCCTTTTTCATCAAATTTCGCTAAATGCTGGAGGGGATCCCCCAAACCAGACCTGCGTGATGGGGGATATATAGCTCTCTCTAGTTGCGCCACTGCAGATCCAGACAATTAGTTCGTATGTGGGAATGTTTACTAGCACAGAATCACGGATCCCAGACTGAATTCCTTTATTTCTCTATTATTAAATGCATATAGCATGGGAGTGATATGCACCCACATGCGCTATTAATTTCGCTACCTCATTCGTACGGTTTGAACACACATGTCGTCTCAACCGCTATAGAGCCTGTGGCCCTCGAGCCAGTAATATATTTATATGGCAATGTGTGCAGTTATTATGCATTTTATCTGCCTGTAGTTACGTGGAATTGTTCCTTTTTAGGCGTTCTTTTGGATCAGAGACGTTTCTTTATGTCGTCATCTCATCGCAGAATGTCTTTTCCTTCGGGCATTTGCATGACTATTGTGCTAGTCTGTCATGTATGGCTGTGGATTGCTTGAACCAAAGCCATAGAATCCATCGTGGCCTGGTGCTTTCCAGATAACGATGCTCTTAAGTTTTCCTCTTAAGATTTATAGGTCTATTTCAGCTTTTAGTCCGTCTTCGATCTCTTACAATTCATTCTTCACGTTGGCCAGGCATTACGCGTCTCTTTTATATCCCTTTCTCTATTCCTTCAGCCTATTCCCGAATACCCGTTTCTGTGTAGCATCGGGTAGCTCTGCTTTCTCCACTCTTTTCCTATTTACTTAACGGTAAATATGCTTCAGCTGTTTCGGAACAATCAATTTTGTCTGTATTGATCGACTCTGTGTCGATATATCCTTAATCTGGTTTCATTTGCAAAAACCATTAGATTTATTTCTTCTATTGTTTAATATCATTCTGCTTCACCCGCTTGGATTTTGATACATTTGATGTTTATATTTGTTGCCCCAGCCTTACCTTACAACCAGATTTTGCAGCTTAGCTCCTTTTTGAGTAGTTTTTCCAAGCATCAAGTTCATCAAGAACCTCGGCATACACTAAGTGGTTCCATGTATTGATTGTGTCAGTTTAAATATATTGCACTAGTCTATTTACTTTCTCAGTGTGTAGCTTCACTTTGTCGAGTTGGTATTCCTTAGAGATAGTAATGTGTGTTTGTTTCCTGAGATTTCCTGTTTTTCTTTACTTTCATTCCTTTCATCTTGGTTTAAGTTTGTTAGGGGATTCCACCATCTTCCCAGCTGAGTTCTTGATCTTGCTGGTATCATTCTTCTCTGCCTACATTTCTGTGAATCTCAATATTTCTAAGGTTAGAAAACCAACCTCTCTTCAATATCAGTTTTGCGTTGTCAGCGATTGTTGGCATGTTGCAAGAAATGTTGCATTCTCGTCTCATATGTATGCCACGCTTTTTATATACCCTCTTTGAAAAGGGTTATTTTTGAAGTAACATGATTATTATTAGAAGAATATTAACCGTGATATGACGGATTTTTTAATACTGGGAATATACTTATGTTGGATGACGCCGATCTGCGTTTCTTCACGCCGATATGAGAGGGATGATAAGAAAGAGATGGCATCTTCTCGTTACGGGACTGCGGTTTGACGGGAGCTGAAATTTCTGAGGAGGGAAATCAATCTCGGAGGAAAGGCTCTCCCAGGTGGGTGGAGATAAAAGACGACACAATTCAGAATCTTCAATTGGAAATCTGTGGTTTTATTTCTGTCGATATAAGTTCTTGTCCGGGCCGGTTCGCAGGTTACGTTTGAGGCAACACATTATGTTTAGTTTTCTACACGAGGGGTCATTTTTCTGAATTACTACTAAGAAAATCAAGGGTTCTTCCCCCCCCCCTTCCTTCACCAGTCCGGGTGACAGAGGGAACTACTTCGGCCCTGTCCTGTTGTCTGTCTGCCGGGTTCTAAAGCTGCTTCTAGCCTGATATCTCCTCCCTCGCCCCTAACGGGCAGGGGAGCCGAGTCCTCTCTCCTCCGACCGTCACTCGTCGGATTCGATTCTAAACTGCCCCTGATTCGAAGATCAGGGTCCCTTAAAAGGCATCCGGTAATACAATATGTCCTGTTTGTCACGTACGCCGTTTGGCACACTGTCCTAGCCCCGGTAATACGATATGGGTTTTGTGTCACGTATGCCCGCGAAGACACGAACACATAGGGCATTTTGTTATACTTATACATTATGGATAATAGTAGGTTTTCTCTTTTTTGGTCATAGATATTTAGCTGTCCTATAGAAGCACGTAGATTTACGTGGGCTTTCTTCAGTTATGTGTAGGTAAAATTGACACAACACTCACTTTACAGTTGAAATGATTTTACAGGGAACATACACACGTTAAAAGCAAACGTATGTTCACTACATTTCTAGCAATAATAAATTATTATCATCATCATCATCATCATCATTATTATTATTATTATTATTATTATTATTATTATCCATGGTCATCGCTTGAAACTGAGTGGCAGCAAGTCTCCTCAGGTTTCCAGCCCCCCTCACTTCCACTTATCCTAAGATGTCACATCAGCGCTGTGGTTTGTATCGTACCAACATTCCCTTGTGTTTTGTACTCCTGCTTTCTTTATTTTTGCTGAGGACTGGTCCTCGCAGGTCTCATACCTCCAGTACTCTCCTCAGTATTCGTGCAGACCCCAGTAGTGATGTGGTCCTAATAGTATATATCCTTCCTCTTATCTCTAGCTCCCCAATCTAGATTTCAATGTTTTGAAACAGTTCCCAGTAGGTCTATTATTATTGGTACTGCCCTGACCTTCATTCTACACACCCTTTTCAGCTCCCGGGCCAAGTCCTGGTATTTTCCTAGCTTTTCACTCTCGTCCATATTCACTATGTGATCCGCAGGTACAGCCATGTCTATTATTTAGCAGGTTCTCATTCCCTTGTCCACGACTACCAGCTCCGGTCTTCTTACTTGGATGGGATGGTCGGTTTGGGTGTCGAAGTTACAGAGTAATTTGTGGCTTCTACTTTCCAGGACAGTATCCGGCTTGTGCTGGTATCCCAATTGTTTGCATAGTTCCCATTGTATAATCGTTGCTACACTGTCGTGCCTGTTTTTGTACTCCTTCTAGGCTAATTTACTGCATTCACTGAGTATGTGTTACTGTCATGTAAACGTATGGCATATCACACTACCAGTATGTATGTAGTTATGTATGTATGTGTATGTGTATACGTGTGTGTGTTGTGTGTGTGTGTGTGTGTGTGTGTGTGTGTATGTGTATGTGTACTAGGTTAATATTAGTTGTCCGGTAAGTCGATGCCGTCTGCTACTGTATGATATATTTTATTAGTCTGTTTATTCAAGTAGGAGTAAATAAGTATTACAATTTTAGTCCGCAACGTTTTATTCTGAATTTTTTGTTTTGGCTGTATCTATATTCCCAGAACAGACACAGTTTTTCGACGAACACGATACATATTTTGCGGAAGGAATATTCCAGCGTCTCCTCAACCAGAAACATCGCCAGACACACTATCAATACAACATTACAAGAATGCAGCATCACTTGATTTGGTACTAGATATGGTAACACTAAATGAAGAAGATGTTATAGCGCACTCGATTTGCGACACTACTATACGCCATGACTGAAACGTTCAGGCTTACAAAAAATGGCGTCGGTGATTTCAGAGCAGTAGACAATGCACACAACTAAATTTAATTTTATAGATATGCGAATGAATTTTGAATGTATACACGTGAGTAACGATGTGTCAATTTGCCTAAGCTTTCAATTAAATATTACATTTATAGCGGCCAAAACAGGAAAATAATAATTGTCTAGACTGAACATGAAAGAAACTAATCATTATCA
>VCCN01000353.1:1510618-1522433 GCA_006491835.1 Architeuthis dux | reverse complement strand
ATCTCTTTTTATATAAATTGTCAAAATGTGCTAATACATTCATATGTCTCCTACAGACAAAAAGGTGGGAGGGACTGCGAGATGTCCGATCGTATTCGGTGATACTGGTCATTAATGCGTTATTTCTACAGGTCATTAATGCGTTATTTCTACAGGTAATATATACCAATACACGGGAAGGAAACAGGGAAAATAAAAGGCTGCATCTTCGGATATAGCTTAGGGGCGATTCACTAAGACGCTCACTGGCATCAAGCTATGTGTACCCCAGTGAAACAAGCACCTTTTAAAAAGATTGACTTATTGTTAAGTGGCCATCAGCAGAAGGAATGCAGGTATTTAAGGATTCGAAGAATCTGGGCTACGAACGGTAAAGCTAAAACAGCATAAACACACAGAAATCCGGAATTCAACATAACCGTTTGCAATGCACAGTCACTTTATATTTGGCCGTGGATATAATTATAATATGTTTGCGTCATGACTACAAAAAACAGTAACTATAAGCATTCATTTTGTTTTTGGATAATACAAGTTAAACATAGAACTAAGTATGTTTATGGCTTGCATTTTTTTTCTTCTCTCTTTCTCAATTGAAAATTGACGTTCCGTATGTAAACACCGATGTTTAAACTGATGTAAATTGACAGCTAGTATTACGTATTGGTATGAAACAGATACATTACTAGAGAGTTGTATAATTATCTTTCAACAAGAATAAATCGGTTTTATTGCTAAACAGATATTGTTAGAGATAACTTCCTTAACTTCTAGCAACATCACCTTCCGTGGTTATTTAAACAGAGATATGGAGAATTGTATAATAGAAATCATTTGCTATAGAGTATTGAAAGAAATGTTGTTTTCCCGAGCTGCACGGTCTAGGAACACTCCTGTTTTTCTATGGACGGTCAACCGGCGTAACTTCCTTAAAGAATTGATCTAATTATGCATGTCTAATTGAATCGGTAATTATTGTTTAATGGAATGTGTATTCCGATAATTTGGCTAGATGCGTGTCTATTTCTTTCTTCGATAATATTCAATAAACAGTTCCAAGACAAATTACATTTCATATGTAATATCTTTAGAATACCATACTCTTATGGCCGAGTGGATAACGGCTCAGAGAATGGAATTAACGAACCGAGTTCGAACCCCAGCTAATGCAAAGTGAACACAAACTGGGTTCATGGTTTAGGAAATACATGAACTCATCCCTCTCCCCGGCTATTGGCAAAATAGTGCAGGGTGAAATGAGTGACGCTGCTTCGGGTGTTTGTCGCTGCTAAATATAATTCAAATATCGATTAAGTAGTACTGTGAGATCTGATTTAAGCAGCGTAATGGCACTCCTTACTTACATACCCTTAATTCAAATATGAATTTCAATGTTTTTCTGCATATTTCGACTTCATTGTTAATGATTTATTAAATACATTACTTCAACTTGATCATTTTTTTTTCTTTTGAGAATATAATTGTTGTGTATCGATATGGGCAAATTGCTGCACATTTTACCTTCCATACTTCTCCCTTCCCTCATCATCGAATGAAATGTGTCCCTCGATAATTACAGCGGTGACGTTCTGAAACTTCGGAAGACGCCACCGGGCATACACACTTTGGGATCAAATCCAAATCTGATTGGCTGCCTCTCTTGATTGGCTTCTCGCGACGGTAACGTATGATTTCTTGGCGTCTTTTTTCTCATTACCATGTGCGCGATTCGTAGCACTGTTATTGGCCTCATGACCTTCCATAGTTTATTGTTGCCTAGTATTAAAATCAGAGGATCCGAGTATTTCGGGAAGAAAACAAAATGAACACGGTTCATTTTCCTTCTCTTTCCCTTTTTTCCCCTTTAAATACAAAAGAAAAGAAGATAGCAACCTTTGAAACACGAATCAATTATCTGATAACTTTAGATGTTTAGGAGTGAATGCACGCAATTTATTTTTCTGAATTGAAAATTAAGAGCCAGTTGATTATGGAAAAACCACGGGTCAAGTGTGAATGCCCTTGTCAATAAAAAAGAATTCAATGAAAGAGATACTTGTTTAAAGAATGAAGGATTATGTTATTTTTCTGTAGGGCCTCCTTTTAGCTGCATACTTCTTTGTCAGAACTAATCTCAAATAACGAATAGATAGAACATTACAGACATATAGTGAATAATGCGGTTAATTCTTTCCGAATTGTCTGCACTGTTCACAACCCCATTGTACAGTGACTTATTGTAATTTAATGTGTTTTTATTCCAGTTCATACTTAGTTACATGTGTTTGTACAGCAATGCCTTAACCGTATTACATCAAAACCCACCCTAATCCAAACTGCATCATTCAATGTATTGATGTATATCAGTGCAATGTCATTGTTGTTTCTACAGTCTCTTAATACTTCTGAGGGGGTTTCTTTCTGCTATTGATCGCTGTCTACACACATACACAGGAACTGCATATCTAGTGTTTACACGCAGATACACCAATAAGTCCGTAGCCGAATGATGAACACGTCTTTATTTTACACAAGAAACAATTATTCTTCAGTATATTCTCCTACCTTGTAACCACATATATCGAACATTATACAGGGGAAAATTGCAGATCACATTTCAGCCAATAACTATGTGTCAGGAGTATAGTGACAACAAATGTTAACAATTATCTTATATTATTTTGATATTTTATGAGAATTGTTCTTCCAATATAGTGGAGCGGATAAGTGACATAACCTTTCAGTTGGTGATATAAGCATGAACATTCTCATGAGCAGTCTCCATGGGGAACTTGACAGGAAAAGGGTCCCGGACACTTGGAATTGAAGCTGGCGGCCACTTTCAATATAGCCATCACATGGATCTTTAAATGATATCTTTTTCTCATAGAAATCGATTGGGTTTTCCGATTAAGGAGGTCTTGGTGTCGTTTCTTATGCTTTAGACCATGCCGAAGACAATGTTGCAAGAAAATCAACCTGCACTTCCAACATGGTGGCCACTTTTTATGATGGCTGCCAACTGGATCATAATCCAACATTCGTTTTAATAGAAATGGTTTGGACAGAAGTGAATGATAACAGAAAAGTTGGTATCTCACTGAAATTAAGTCAGCGGCAAACATTATTCGAAAATGGACAGCGACTATATCTGTGAAATAAAGACTAATGGATGGGGAAATGAAAAAGAAAAGGTAGAACCAACACAATTCCAGGTGCCCCCACAAGGAATGTAAAAGGTTCTAGCAGTGGCAACTACATAGACATGTGCAACTGTTTCAATATCTGGAGCACTCGTGTCTTCCACTACATGCTTTGGTGTACCCACATCTTGGAAAATGGTGGTCACTTACATCCTCAAATGATACCATTTATCATAGCCATTGATTGGATATTCCTATTAAGGAGGTGTTGGTGTTGTTACGAAACATAAGGGGCCTTATATAAGCTTATATTAGTATGGCATGAGGACAACTGCCGGGGCACCTCAAGCTCAATACATGGGGAACTATCATTCAGATTAGCTTGCTAACCATTGCTTTATGTCAAGCAAGACAATATTTTCTAAACGTTGCTGTCCTTCACAGGATATAAATAGTAGACCAACGCAGGCGGATGGTCAATGAGACTACCTTGTTAAACAAAGCTTAAAGCTAATCAACCAGCATATTTACTAAGCTTAACATAGTATGGTCCTGGGAAACAATACTAGTGGTTCCTGAGAAGACATAGCCTAATAGACTAACAATGGTATTCCAAACTAATTTGCTGAACGATACTCTACAAATGGTGCCCTTCACTGCTCTTTATATGTTGATGTATTCGATGTATCGTCCAAATAAGGTACAGTCATACGCGAGTATAAATAAGATTGTGTTTTTGTAATTCTTTTTGTCATGTTTTATTTTGTACTTCTTTCATACATTAAGAAGAGTTTGGAATTTAAACTTGAATCATATATCCATATTAGCATCGTACCTGTCAGAGTATCTGTGCGCTCTGCCTACGATTTAAGTATAGAATCTGTTCAATCATTATGTGCGTTTTCATATATGTGAATATTTAGATTAATTTCTTTACACCGGAATTCACTCGGAGAAGAAATATCTGATCAAAATATGAAAAATATTATGAAGTTAGCGAACCATTTTACACGGGATACCGATTTGGCCTAACAGTAAACCACACGAAAATACAATCAGCGAATCAAATTAGAATTCCGGTTGTGATGTTTGTGTTCATTATGCAAATATGCCCATGAGAAAGTCATGAATCTACCACTGTCAAACAGGTATAGTTAACATCACAGAAAATGGATTCAGCGACCCTGGTTCAAGTTCCGGCTGAAGTAAATTGTATTTATTTCACACTAATTAATTTGGGAATGATATGAATATATCTTTCACAATTGGCCAGGTATTACACCGAGCTGCCGGTACCGTGTAACCTAATTCGACATGCCACATTTTACTTGGACAGGAGATGGGCTCTAACAAGCAACTCCATTCCCCCGAGAATTACCATAACGACGATCTACGAAACCATGGACACATTTAATTGTTGAAGCTGGTTTGGCAACGATGTCTATTGTTAAAATATATTTAAAATAAAAACATGTTTAACGCCCAAATGTTTACGAGAATTCTTACACTTTACTAGAAACATCCTTCTTAACCCCACATACGCCTTAATTTGCTGCTACTGATTACCTATGAATTTCATCCGTCCTCAGACGCACACTAACTGAGCAAATGTGTGTCGCCGAGTTCAGTATCTACAAATGCATATATTTTCAAAGACGTTTCCTCAGAGACATTGTGATTTGCGAAAAGAACAATTCTTTCCGTGCAGAGAAACCGCCTAAAGGTAACCATAACGACAAACTTAATAAATACAATTACATTGTAAGAAGGAAAACTAAAAATGTTTTAAACTAATAAGAAAGCAAGAGAAAAAGTTCAAAATGCTACTTTTCGTGCACCATCTCACGAGAATATGAACTAATGTTTTGTGTTATTCTATTTCGTGGTAGAAATTTGTTTTTCTATTTCTGGAAATTGATTTTATTGGCATAAAACGTTCCCTGTGCTGCTGGTTTCTTTTTCTGTCTTTAATCAATGTTCTTTTTTCTGTTTCTATTATGTAAGTTTTACTTGGAAAATACTATGCACGAATAATATGCAGAATTAAAATGTCAAATCGATAACAATATAATCAATACTGTGTTTCCTTTGCCAAAAACGTACATTTCAGTGCAAAAGTCGCATGTGTTGTTATAGTTCCTTTTGGTATGTGGAATGAATGCGTTGTGGTTCTTTTTTTTTGTTTTTTAAATCTATTTTCTACAGAAGACAACCGCCTGGATAATATTTATTTAAGTCATACTAGAACGGTTACGAAACACTAAAATCGTGTGCATTTATATAAACATAAACAGTGCAGTCTCAGAAGAAGAACTACACCTGCTTTACGGCAATACAACAACACAAACAGTGAACTTAATTTCAAACCAAAAGGCATGGCATAAACACACATGTTTTACATCAAAATGTATACGAAATGTATTATTGCTAATCATAACTTAGTACGGAATGAAGGCACATACATGGAGGAAGATTGTGTTGGCCCCATGTTTCAAGTGAAGCCAAATTTGCTGACATACATTCAGCATCCGAGAAACTCGCTCTGACATAGGCTTGAACATCAACCACTGGCACATACGACATATATCCAACAGACTAACCCAACAAGTGAAACCCCCAACTAGTTACTAAGCTGCGTTTAGTCTGGAACAAGGGTACAGTAGCCTGCCATCTTTGAGGATAGAACTTACGACACTAGTGAATCAATCAGCGAGACATGATTACGAACCAGTGCGCTAAGGTAGGAGCATAATAGTGAAGCTACTATATCTAAATATTGCTCAAAGTTATTCAAAAAGAAAAATAACATATTTAATAAAAATGAACATATATCAAAGTATATAATGTTTTTGTGGACATCTTGTAAATATTGTGATTTTCGTCAGCAAATATTGAGAGATGTAATTCCTGCAGAATAGATAAGTGTTAGTCTCTAGTGATATTGCACACGCAACAGTAAATTGTAAACGCGCAAGACATAACATAACTGAAAATCTGCTATGTTGATAATATCTTTCAGACTGTCCAACCAAACTTGCTCACTAAACAATCACCAAAATCACAACATTCAGCTGTTCAAAGACTGAACATATGAAGACCTGATAAGTTGAGCGTATACAAATGTAACTGTCTGGTTACTATCTTAAGATGCCTCCGACTTTATCTATCGATTGACTGGTTCATGAAGTGTTTGTCTTCTGATTGGTATATCATAATAAGCCATGTGGTTACGACACAGTACTGATAATCAACGAATTAGAAAAACGATATAAAATAAATGTTTCGCACAGAATAAACAGACTGGGTAACAAACAAGACAAACTCAGGGATAGTTGATGGGCAATACTTGCAGTTTTTTTATCAATTATAACAAAACGGGAAATGCTCCGGAGATAGAAACTAGTCCCTTCGGTTGTTGGGGGAGAAAAACAGTCCCTTCCGGACTTAAAAACGTGTAAATGCTGATTTTTGGTCCACAAACCTTTTGGAAAAAGCAAAAAGAAGGAGAAGAAGCAAGCGTATATCTCCTCGAAGAACGTGTCTCCCTTCGTCGGATTTAAACCACCCGCCTCAGTCGCCTTCTCCCACCTTTCGGGTCCTCCTCCTGCTTCTGTCCTGTCTCTGCCTCCGCGCCCAATTTAAATCCCGGGGAAACGAGATCTTCCCCGAATATTTCCTTTCGCACGCCAATTCTTTAACTCTCGGACATAAACAGATTCCACCGTATATTCCTCTGTTTACATTCTGCCGTTCTTCAAGAGACGTAACACATTATGAACGACTCAAGAGTTATCTCCCGTCCATTCTCTCACAGGGTCCATAGTTAGAAATCAGTGCCAACCTCTAAAGTATACTTGTTTCCCTACTACTGTTACGCCATTGTCCCAATTGACAACCGCGAAAAGACTCTTACCCGGATACACCAACTCCCCCATTAATGCCATTTCATTCAATTAGGATTACGTGATACACTATGTTGGTCTTAAGGTACAGCCAAGCTAAACTTAGTAAATACCGCCTACACAATAATGTAAAACCCCTGGGATATACAGTTACTTAGTTTGCATTCAAGCCGATGTCTAGCATAGCAATCTGCAAATGGATGATATACGTAATGTAACGGTGTTTAGGTAATGTAGCAGTTGCACGTATAATATTGTACTTGCAAGAGGAAGTATTTGTTATAGCTCGTATATCAAATTACTTTCTCATTTTGATGAGGCGAACCATGATTCTATTTGTGTTCTGGAGTATGTTCAGCAGGGCGTTTCTGTAAAATGCTTTATCAAACTAATAGTTATGATTAAATCTCAAACGGCGATTGTTTCTGACTTTTTAAGCCGAAATACTTTCATTATTCCAAGTATTATAAGGACTAATGTGTCCAGTATTGCTATTTTCAACACAATGTGTCAGCCAATATGCCATTCCGTCATTTATTATGCGTATGTTGTTTTATTTTTTAGAATTACCTTATGTTTTGCTATACTTTTCTATCTCATCAGCAAGAACATAGAACTCCATACTACGATGTTGTTGAACTTGCTTGCTCTAGTTGAAAAGATAAAATTGAAAAAGTAAAAATACAAAACAGTACAACGCAAATTTTGAAGATCTGACGCTGCATACAGATGATGAAGGCCACATAATATATCAGCTGAAACGTTTTGTTATGAAAAGAATGATGACACCTGTTCGAATAATCAGATATTTTCCAAACTTAGCTAAATCGGGCGAAAGGCCATTTTTATTCAGGAGGGATACTGCAAAATAGAAGTTCTTATTGAAAATATTCAAAAACTCAGTTCAGCGTGACATGAGACAAGTTGTTTTGCATAAAGGGGATTGTAAAATGAAAATTAGTAATGCAAATATTTCTAATCCTAATTCGGTGTGGCACAAGGCCAATTGTTTAGCAGAAAGCTGATATTGTCGAATACAATTTAATGATGAGGATATTTAATACGTTTAGGTCAGTGCTGTATGTGGTAAATGTTGGAGAATAGAGAATGCATAAAATACACACATACACACACATACACACATACACACGCACTCACGCACTCACGCACACTCACACACACACACACACACACACACACATATATATATATATATATATATATATATATATATACATATATGAAACCAAATGATGGATAAGTGTATATCCGATAGAATAATTATAAATACAGTTATTAGTTGAGAACATATATTCTCAGGCAAATATAGGTGCTCAACTAATACATGTTTTTTTATGATAGCCATAGTAAGTTAATTTGGCTACCCCTACTCAAAATCCATAATGTCCCCTGCAATCATAGACAATACACACCAGATGTTGTGCTTGTTCTAATTAATGAGCAGTACCCTATATAAAGTAATGCTCGTAAGTATTTTAAAAACAAACTGACTAAGCTTAATATCGAGGCCACTTAATGAAGATCGAACACATTACACCAACAATGGCCATGCAGAGATTATCGTGCTAATCATTGATGCCTAAGCGGTACTCATAATCTTAGAATATATGCCGTACCTCAAACAGCGTGATTTTCTATTGAATGACTTATACATTAAATCTGAATCCTTACGGGAAGTTTTGTCCATAATTTCTATAATAGAAATTGATTTACCAAAGAGTTCGTGTAGTTATCGTAGAGGAAGAGAGCTTAGTTCATGAACACAAGTTTTATAACTAGTCACCTGGTAATGATCAACCTCTAGGACTTGTCACATGTTCTTTCTCAATTTGTGGAAATAATTATATAGGCTGGTTTTAAATTTAAAAATACAGGCGTATGTATCTGAATTACATGTTACTCAAACGTTCCAAATATTTCAAATCTTCACTTGAAAGCATTTCCAGTGCATTAGGCTCGCTACAATAAAGTAGGTGATGTTTTTCGGTTGACTAGTAAGAAGAATTCGAAGTGACAGTTGCATTTGTTTCTAAGCGCATAATCCGTGTCTGGTTGTCTGCTCTTCTTTTGTGTTTTCGTTACTTCTGTCATGTTTAGTTTAATTTTCCTTCCTTCAGATTACTTTAATTCTTTCTTTCTCTCACACTTCTTTCACATAACTGCTTGCATTTCCTTTTCCGTTCGAACGTCATCTTCTTTGCTGATAATTTAATACGTTGAGCAACCTTTTTCAATATTCTGTAATGCAAACACATTTATGTACACATTCTATAATCTGACATCCCTTTTAATACAACGAACATTTGATCAAAACATGTTATTCACGTTTACTTTTTGTTTGTGTTTCTCTCAG
Source organism: Architeuthis dux (assembly GCA_006491835.1). NCBI lineage: Eukaryota > Metazoa > Mollusca > Cephalopoda > Oegopsida > Architeuthidae > Architeuthis > Architeuthis dux. The sequence goes on along the minus strand of VCCN01000353.1, from coordinate 1,513,014 downwards.
CCCATAGAACAAGGATACAGGTATAGGCCCCGGTATAGTAGTCTACCATGTTGTTGTAGTAGTCTAACATGTGCTTCATCTGATAAAAATACAATCCAAATGTGTGAGACCCATGTCATTGACATAAGCAATTCAAATAAAAAATAACACTCATTTCCCAAACAAAATCCACGTTGCACATTATTATGAAAGCGATTGTATTATCTTCATGTGTTCATGTTATGTCATATTATGCCATGTTATTCCATCTAATGTAGTGCCGTGTCATGTTATGTAATGTTATGTCATGTTATGCCATGCTATGTGGTGGTATTCATGGTACACCATGGTATCCCCTGCTATGTCATCGTATATCGTGTTATATCATCCTATTTATGGTCAGTGTATGTCATCATGCCTTATTTATGATAACCTCATCGCCTTGCTCCTCCAAATATAACACACTCGTAAATCTTGAAACACTACTAACTTCCACTACTCACTTGAATCTGTTTACAATTGCATATAAGTATATTTCCAAATATCGCTCTCCTGGTCACATAAGCAACATTTGAAGGGAATAATAACAATGGTACATACTTTTTACACATACACAATCAGGAAATAACATTCACTACCCAGGAAGTTGCGTTCCACAGTTTTATTTGTTCATGTGTCTATCAACCCATGGTATAGGTACGAGTCCTGCTTTGTGAATCTGCCTGATAGTGTATTCACATTAGAATTGGTGTTTGTATAAATCAGTGTTACTGATACAAGTCATATAGGATTACATTATTTTAATCAAACCAAGATTTGATCAAAGTATTTTGTTCACATCCGACCCTGTTTTAATCGGACCAACTGTCATTCATATGTATCATTTCTTTGTGTTTCTATGAGTCAATTGTACAGGTACACGTACTGTAATTTGACCTCCGGTAGTTCGACATGTATAATACCACCAACATGCGATCGTTTTCTTTTATTTACATTCATTGTTTGTGTTGCTCTCAATCGATGCTACATATACAGATCATGTATTCCAACCCAGAGTCGCTCGATGGTCTTTAATCCAACCAAAATCGAATCAAAAGCTTTCATGTATATGTATTATTTGTATATTTTTTCTCTCAATCCATAAGACTAGTACAAGTCTTGATGTCCGGTTTTCCTTTAATTCAATCATCGTTTCCTTAAAAGGTTTATTCACATTCATAATATATTTGTATCAACCCAAGCGATGTAGACAATTTTTGTATTTAATTTTTACTTACACGTGAGCCTTGTGACATATGACCTCTAATAACCGCCCAAACGGTGAATTTGACCTCGCTCTAGAATCATTGAGTTTGAACTAGATAACCTGGACAAATACATTTGTTGCTCGTTTAGCGAAGGAGATGGTGGCGTATTCTCCGCTAGCTCTCGTAATTGGTGTTAGGGGCGCAGGTAACATCCTGGGAGTTGAATACTTGGTACAAAGTATTTTTGTCTCAGTGCTTAATCTTTTTGCATTGAAATAAATTGGTGTTTTTATCTTTCTATTTCTAATCATATCTTGTTCTTCCATTTATCTTTTCCCTCTCTTTTCGTGTCTTTTTCCTTTTCCCTCCACCCCCTAAAACATCTATCAGTATATACATACACGTTATCTTTTTTTGAAAATAGAGAAGTACGCACATTTCTTACATATCATACGAAGCTACAACCGGAAACATGACACTAAATTGGAAAGATTTCTGTGTGATTCCCTCGTCACCCCCCCCCCAGATCTGAACTCCTTTGCGCACTTAAGGAATGTGTTTGTCCAACAAGTTGGCTCTGGAGAATCCCCACCATCCTGCGCCTGTTGTTAGTTGCTGTGAACATCCTGGCACCAGATCCCAGTGGTAAGCTTAGGAGATCTTGTGGAGTCCATGCCTGATCGGGTAACAGTTAGTTTGCAGAACATTGGAGGACCAATAATTTCTTAGGCACGTGATCATAATATTTTGGCTCATCAGTGTATGCAGGCGCACGAAGCAATACGAATATTGGTGTAAAAGATTTCACTGAATTATCTTGACATCTACTTAAATTTGTCTTCTCACTGTTTTATAATTTCTATTTTATTGTTGACAAAAGAAAATATTTATCGAACGTTTCTAGCAGTTATATACATATAAATGTTGGAGAATACTGTGAGAAAACGATAAACTATTAATATATATACGTAAATTCAATTTTGCTTCGGTTATATGTGTTCTTTTCGCAATATTTATGAAATTCTGACGTGTTGACTTGAGTTTAGCCGGCGGATATGAACCAGAATATTAAGTCACTTAATTGTTTTTATAGAAAATGATAGCATATTGAGTTTATAGATGGGCGAATGAATATGAATATCATCATCATCATCATCAGCCGTTATAAGT
>VCCN01000353.1:1386743-1399104 GCA_006491835.1 Architeuthis dux | reverse complement strand
TATATATATATATGCGTAAATACGAGATAGCGTAACGGCTTTGAGTCACTATGAACACGAAATACATAATTGAGGCAGATGCTTCTCAGGTCCTCATGTATGCACTCACCGCCAGTTATGTTAACACAAATGCTATAATTGAAGAGAAATAAGAGAGTAAGTGAGTGACCCGCCCTTCGTGGCTTTCATGTAACTGTTCGTTACCACGTAATGCAGTGCATTACATGTGCACTAATGCTGTACATACATTAACAGTGTTAAGAATGATCGAAAACTATCTTGCTTGTTAAAAAAATATATATGTTTATTTTCCCCGAATTGTTTGTTGCTAGCGAAATATAATCGCAACATATACATTGATCGACTCATAACAAAAGTGAACACGTCAGTTTTCATGTTTGGACAAACACCGTACTTGGATTTCAAATCAAAACAAACAGGGGAGAGAGAGAGAGAGAAAGAGAGAGAGAGAGAGAGAGAGAGAGAGAGAGTTTTTGTGCGGAGATTAATGCACGAATAACTATGCGACGCGTCTGACAGCAATGGGTACAGGACAGGGACGAATGCCTAAGTGGTCCGCTGTGGTGTCATCTAGGTATCAGATGTCATTAACTGTTTCAATTAGTACTGGCTAGGCTACTCCAGCCGCGACTACACATCGTCTTTTTCTCATTTGTCCATTTCAAAATAACTGATATCGTGAAACCCCGACAATCTATATTGTCTTTAAGAAACCACAGCCCCTGTTAAACTGTGAACTTCCTAAGAGAACACCCCGTCAACTGTTCTTTTTTTGTTGAGAATATTACAAAATTCGAAAACTGCGGTCGATATCGCTGTCCAATCAAAATGCCGGATTCCTATCGCTATGACACCCAGTTCGTTGTGGTGTTATCTCTCCTTAATGTGTTTTTAATCTTCTTTTGCAGCTGCCACAGAATCAGCATGGGCTATGTCTACAAATGGCCCCATCTGATTAAAGCCTATTTATGATCATGGGAAACTATCGTATTCTTAGAATAAATGTTTCTAAAGTAACTGAAGAATTCGATGACAATGTGTACGATTCAAAAATAAAATAAATACCACAAACTAATAAACCTATAGATACTACCGATATCCCAGACATAACAGTAGAAGAAGTAGTATTTGCACTAAGAAATATGAAAATCGGTAGATCCCCAGGCGAGGATGGCGTAACGACAGACCGTCTAGAAGATGCAGGAGAGATCTTGCACAACGGACTAGCACAGCTATTCACACAATGTATAAGAGCGGGAAAAGTCGCTAATAACCTCTTTCTAACCTAACATATATACATTATTCACAAAATAATCACAAACAGATTAACAGGCACACTAGACGAAAATCAATCACGTGAGCAGGTAGACTTCAGAAGCGGCTACTCAACAATATCACCTACATGCAATAAATCAACTAATCGAAACGTTCTTGGAATACAACAAACCACTCTGCTCGGCCTTCGTATATTATGAGAAAGCATTTGACTCGGTAGAACACACGGCAGTCTTCAACGCAATGTGAGAACAAGGTGTTAACGAAAATTATATACAAATCATCCAACACATATACGAAAATAGCACCGCAATAATTAGAGTACATACAGATACAAACAAGATACGTGGTGAGACAAGGAGATACAATATCACCTAAACTATTTACAGCGAGCCTTGAAAGCATCTTTCGGAAAACTGACTGGGAGGGGATGGGAATAAACATATATGCAGAATACCTAAGCCACTTACGATTCGCCGGTGACATTTCCATGACATTGGACGCATCCGAAGAATTACAAAATATGTTACTGATCTAAATAGGGAAAGCAAACAAGTAGGTTTAAAGATGAACAGAACAAAAACAAAGGTAAAGTTCAACGATAAAGTCCCCATAAAGGCCATACAGATAGAAGGAGAGACTCTAGAAGAGGTTGATGAATATATCTACCTAGGACAGGTAATAAAGCTAGAGAAATAAAACGACGCATAACGATAGATTGGAAAGCATTTGGTATGAACAGCGACATTCTGAAGAGCACCCTGCCAATGTGCCTAAAGCGTAAAGTATACAACGGCTGCATAATAACAGCCATGATTTGTGGATGCAAAACATGGAAAGTAACCAAACGAGTTGAAAACCAACTCAGAATAGGGCAGCGAGCCATGGAAAGAGCAATGCTAGGGATACCTCTAAGAGATAGAAAAAGATCAACATGAAACAGAGAGAGGACTAGAGTGACGGATATTATACAACTAATTAAGCAGCAAAAATGGAGATGGCTGGTCACCTAGCAAGAAGAGATGACAATCGATGGGGTAAAAGACAAACCGATATGTGCCCATGGGACAGTAAACGAAGTAGGAAAAGACCAGACACAAGATGGAGGGATGAGATAGAAAGGTTTGCCGGTAAGACGTGGCAGAAGTTAGCACAATATAGGTCGTCATGGAAGGAGATGGGAAAGGCATTTGTCCAGCAGTGGACTTATAATGGCTGCTGCTGCTGATACATAGATAAAGCCATGCACAGACACACACATGTTCACGCATCAACACGCATAACAAATATAGTTCTACTATATCTCGCACACACACATACACATTAAAAGCAATGATGGATTTAATTAAGACGAACTTAATTTAAAGGTCTCACATCCATACTAATATTACGTAACTTTGACAATCAATCAGATGGGACCATACTGTGAAGTTAAACAGTTCGTGCCCTTGGGTCAGCGTATGTACTGTTTGACCATATAAACATATACTGTGTGTCTACACAGAGGGGCGCCGTTTGTTTGAGCTGGAAAGTAGCGTAGATCTGAACAAAGGAAAATGAGTTAATTCGGGTGGGAATCGGAGACGATTAAAACAGTAATTGTTGGATCCGTTAGCAAATCACAACATCTCTTACATACTCGTAATACATGATAATAATAATAGTTTTTATTTGGGAAAATCTTCGTCCGCCGTCGCTGCTTTTCTCTCAAATTCAAACTCCGGGAGTGCACATGCAAAGGTCCGGCTGTTCTGCAGCAACCGTTACATTTACAGCAACCAATCCTGCTCATTCATTACGACTCGTGCATTTTTTTTTGTTACAAAACACCATATCACCCACGTCTGCCAGCCCCATACCAGAGTCTTTATTTGACACCTTGCGACGTCTGGCTTTCCGCCGGTGAGATTAAGGAGAACGCAATGCAGCAGCTGATAGCGACCCGGAAAGAAGATTTGCAGACTGTTTCGAAAAATGGAAAGAGGGCTGGGATAAATGTGTGAGTTCCCAAGTAGAGTAACTTGAAGGCGACTAGACTATTTTTTTGTTAATAATGTATGGCTGGATACTTTCCGGACATACCATGTGTATACACCCACGCAAATATAAACACGCAGGCATACACACGCATACATGCACACACGTACACATTGTTTATTTACAATGAGTCCAACATGTACCGATACATTTCAAAACGTTAATTTAAACGTCGTTATACAGCTTCAAAATTGATAGAATTAGGACCAACGATTAACGAATACAACAAATCAAAAGTATCTTGAAACATGATGGAACATTGAACAGTTATGTTCAAAAATCAGAAATGTTTGTTTCAAATTCTGAAAATGTTGGTGTTGAAAAAGATATTTTTGAAATATATCGGATACCTTTTTTTAACTTCTTGTATATAAGTAGGAAGGTAAGTATGACCCGTCAGTGTCTACCATCCACCGAAAACTGATAATGACAGCAGTGAATCCCGTTTCCGTTTTACCATTAAACAAAGGTGATAAATCAGCCAGTGCTGGCAAATAATCTGAATCAAGAACTGTAGTGTACTGTTTTATCCCCTACCAATTTTCTATCCCGTCTTAAGGACCACCTACCAGCTTTGCTTCTGCAACAAGTTTAAACCCCAAGACGTTCATTTTCGCATTCGACCACTGTTTTCACATAAAGACGCCAAGTTACAAGTGTTGGCAACCGGCGTCGGGTAGTAAACCCTGATTTTCTGGACATGTTCCATTTACACACTTTAAATATGTCAAACCCTAGACGAACACCAAACATCCGTTTTAGTATTAGACTATAGAATGCATAATGTCAGATATCTGATGAGCAAGCTTTCTTGAATCAATGATAAATGGTGGAGATGTAAATAAAAAGTAAGGAGTGTCCGTGCGCTGGCTGCGGAAGGGCACCACTTATTGTGGTTCCAGCTATCACATTTCTACTGATTTGCAATATGTGAAATAGACTTGAAGGCGAAAATCACCCGTAGTTACGTTCACCATGCGATATCAGAAATGTTAATCACTGATTTGTAAGTTAGAAAACTTGTCATCAATCCACTTAAAATAGAAATAATGCAGATGTATTTGATGACTTAATGTCATTAACAAGTAAGAATGAATCCAATATTCTGGATGTGATGTAAAAGTTTTAATTAGACACATTCACACAACTACTGTTTACTGTTACATAAACACATTGCGTATACTGTTACGGTTACATAAACAACACACTGTTTACTGTTATATAGACACCTAGTGTATATCATTTACTATTACATAAAATACTACTGTATATTGTTTACTCTTATATAAATGCCTAGTGTATAATGTTTGCTGTTACACAAATAACTCGGGTATACTGTTACATAAACAGCTAATGTACACTTTTAAGTTTACATAAACACTTATCGTATAATGTGCACTGTTACATAAACAGCTAGTATATACAGTTTGATGTTTACTACAACTAGTTCACACTGTCACATACGCAGATATTGTATACTGTTTACTGTTTCATACACAACTAGTGTATGCAGTTTACTGTTATATAAACACATCTAGTGTACTGTTTATGTTACATAAAAAATAGCGTATACTGTTACTCTACCATAAACGACTTGTGTATACAGTGTATTGTTACATAACCAACTAGCATATACTGTTTACTGTTACCGAAACAACTAGCGTATATCGATTACTGTTACATAAATACCGAGTGTATACAGTTATATAAGCAAGTAACGTATATTGCTTATTTTTATATACTGTATAGTGTTTACTGTTACATACACACAACTATTTTATAATGTTGCGGTTACATGAACGGCCAGCGTACATTTTACTGTTATAGAAACAACTAGCATATACAGTTAACTCGTACATACACAACTAGCGTATACTGTTTAGATGTTAGATAAAAACATATGGGATACACGTTACCGTTACATAAGCCCCCAGTTAATACGCTTACTGTTACATACACAACCAGGGTATACAGTTCACGCTTACATAAAACACATGTGCATACTCTTCACTGTTACATAAACAGCTAGCGTATACTATTTACTGTTACATAAAAAAACTAGTGTATATTGTTTACTGCTATATACTCTAATCAATGCACTGTTACACAGACACAGGTAACAGTAACAATGCCCATTAGTCGTGTATGTAACAGTGCACGGTGTACAGTAGGTGTATACGGATTAATGTTACATAAACAACATGTGTATACCGTTTACCGTTATATAACCATATATCGCGTACTGTTTACTATTACATTAACAAACTAGTGTATTATGTTACTGTTACATACACATCATGTGTATACAGTTTACGGTTACGTAAATGACTAATGTCATACTTTACTGTTACATAAACACCTAATGTATACATGTTACACATACATGAGCAACTAGTGCATACTGTTTTCTGTTATATGAACACATAGGGTATACTGTTTACTGTTACATAACCAACCAGTGTATATTGTTTCATGTTACATACGCAACTAGCATGTACTGTTTCATGAACATACATGACTAGTATTACATAAACGACTAGTATACACAGTTCAATGTTACATAGACCGCTAGTTTATATTGTTACATTAATATAAACAACCAGTATACACTGTTTACTGTTACATACGCACCGTGTGTATGCCTTTACCGTTACATAAGCTGATAGTGTATAACATTTACTGTTACATAAACAACTAGTACATGCTGTTTACTTTTACATACACAGCGTATACATATTGTTTACTGTTACATAAGCATATATTGTATGTGGTTTTCTGGTACATAAAGACTTAGCGTATATTGTTTACTGTTACATACATAACTAGAGTATACAGTGTACAGTTACATAAACCAACTAGTATATGGAGTTTGCTTTTACATAGACACATGATTCATACTGTCACATACACGGATAGTGTATATTGTGTACTGTTACATACACAACTAGTATATACATTTTACAGTTACATAAACAGCCAGCGTATACATTACACTGTTACATAAGTAACTAGTGTATACTCTTCAATGTTACATAGCTCCTAGTATATGCAGCTTGCGGTTACAAAAACAACTAGTATATGCTGTTTACCGTTATATACGAAACAGTGTATACTGTTTACTGTTACATACACATATAGCGTATACACTTTACCGTTACACAAACAAGCAATGTATACAGTTTACCTTTATATAAACAACCCGTGCATACTGTTCGCTGTTACATAAACAGCTACTGTATACGGTTTATTGTACATACACAACTAGTGTATATTGTTTTTTCTTTGTTATATAAACAAACAGTGTATATAATTCACTGTTACATAAACAACTAGTGTATACAGTTTACTATTACAAACTAGTGCATATTGTCACGGTTACCAACTAGTGTATACTGTTTCATGAACATCTAGTTGTTAATAGGTTTTACTGTTACATTAACTTGATATTCCGTTGTTATTAGCATTTCCTATACGCTTGTCCTTGTAACATTCATATATGCTGGTTGTGTATCCTCCTGAGATGAATGATGCGTTAGCGAGAAGAAAAATAGAGAAATATTGCTATGGGGTACTGTGTTTCGTTCCAATTGCAACAGAAATATACCCCTGACTGCTCAATCTCCATACGTCATGCTATAGTTATGCTTTTCCATATTGCCCCTGTCAGTGTCACAACTGTTCTTTCAAAAGTTATTACTACCTGGGCAGTAGTTCTCACCGATATATTCCTCTGCCAACCAGTGTGGTATGCTAGAGTCAAAACATTTTGCCATTATATTTGACGTTGGGACAGAGTTCCGGTATTTGTATCCATTCATTTCATAAGTGCATTAGTGCTAAGTGAATATGAGTAGCCTCAACCGATATTCAAATTCTGCTTTCTGATTTCGTTTTCCATGCTGATAACCTTTACGATGCCACGCATCTCCTATCTACTCTTTACTCGTAAAACTTCCACATTTCCACAATCTCAAATCCACTTCTTTAATTCGATATACAAAAGTGGCTTTCCGTGTGGGTATTGTGTAGTCTACCAGCTCATGTTTAGGATTTACCAAGTTCATATACGACATTTCGACCAGCTCCTTAAAATCCTTTTCTTTTCATCGATATAATCAGATTTCTAGTGAACCGTTTATCGTCCATGAGTTGGGACATGGAGAAGATTCCATACCGGGAAATTATTTATGGCTTCTCCAAGGCCAGATATTGATGAAAGCAAGTCTCCAGACTTAATCCTTTTGTAATCAAGTGTAGTGTACAACGTCATAATCGGCGCGTCTTATTGGCGTCACAATACACATAATCCGCATTAGAAACAGTAAAATAGGCAGTTTTACCCGAGTTTAGAAATCAGAATTTAACGTTTTTAAACTATTAATTCCACCAGTCAAATCTTGAATACGTACATTACTGGCCATTCTAAGATGTGATTTAGAATAGGAAGACAATGTAACTTATATTTAGAATGTTCCCAAGATGATTTTAATAAACATTGAAATATTATCCGAATTCCTTCTGATTCTTCCGTTTAAATCGGATTTGATTAGCTTCGTTTTCCTTTTTGTGTGAGCAAATCAGAAATAAAATAAACCTCTTTTTAAATATACTTTGCTCATAACCACGGAGACAAGAAAAATGTTATCGATCCAATGAAACGAAAACTGTTTAATCTCGTAATTAGATTAAGCCTTGTAAAATATGTTTTATTGTGTGAGAATGAGAATAATTTCAAGCAAGAGGCTGATGTAATTTTATTATATAAATTTAAAGAAAATGAACATTGAACCGGAAGTTTATAAATACCGGTGTAACAATTTCAGATTACCTTTGCTTCATCCCGCTCCACGATAACTTAAAATCAAATTCAGATTACCGAAAGGTAGGATGGATTCGATTCGAAATAACCCCTGTCGGTAGATAGATATTCAAAGATATTTGAAACCCCTCAAATCATTCATTTATGTTATTTATTCACTATCTTCATGGGTTTTCTTAGATATGAGGGTGGCCTGAAGGTACTTTCCACACTATGTGCATTTAGTTTTTTAAAATGACGTTTATAAAAAGACAGTGCTCTTAATAGTTGATCATGATTTTAATAGCTGACACAAACTCTTAATACTGGTTAAGATTAGGGTCTATTCAATTCACTTACCATGAGTTGTTAGCATAGGAATTTATATTTTGGATATATCATCGAGCGGGTAATCTGAAAGGATAATATAGGATCAGGTACAGGGTACCCCAGTTAGGCATATGCACTCGATTTTAGACTAGCTAGAGGTAACTTGAAAGGGGAAATGCGTAGGGATTTACTGACAAAAGACTACAAAAGAAAGTTGAACATACGATATTGTTATTTGTTGCATGTCCTCGGGGCGTGAAATAATTCGATAAGGATTTTACAACGTTTCCCACTGTTCATATATTTGAACTCTGTTGACCACAATCGAAAGACCTATGTTTACCACTCAGGTTTTCATGTCGCTGCTGTTCATCTAAACATTTCTTTCTTTTCGGTGTTATTAAACGTTTTATCATCTAACCTCGTTTTTTTTAAAATCGAGGATATAATTTGCCTGTGTTTTAAAAGTGTGTGAATTCATTTATACAAGTTTCTATTCCAATACGACATTGTTCTGCATGAATGCATGAGAAGCACATTTTAATAAGGATGCAACAATAAGTGTAAGTAGCTGGACGTAGCTGTATGATATCTAAGATATCGCCATCGGTCTCGCATATAGTAAAGTATATGCATGTGGGTATGTCGATATCATCATCATCAGCTATTATGCTGCTGGACAAAGGCCTTTCCCATATCCTTCCATGACGACTTCGATTGTGCTAATATATGTCATGTCTTACCGGCAAACTTTTCTCATCCATCCATCTAGTGCCTTGTCTGTCCCATGGGCACCACTCAATTAGGACTTTGCTCCATCTATTGTCACCTCTTCTTGCTAGGTGACCAGCCCATCTCCATGTTGTGGCTTAGTTATTTGTATACTATCTTTCACTCTAGTTCTCCCCGATTCATGGTGATCTGTTTCCATCTCTTAGAGTTGTCCCTAGCATTTCTCTTACCATGTGTTACACGATCATATATAGACGCTGTTAATGGGTTTATATATATATATATGTGTGTGTGTGTGTGTGTGTTTATATTCATATACACATATGTGTATCTTTGTATGGCGAATTGTGTATCCATTGTGTAAGGGTTTTCCCACGCGAACGATTTTCCCACAATAGCTCGTGTGATAGTAAAAATATACGATACTTGGATTTTACTACGTTTGTATGTGGCATGTGCTGGTGAATTGACAGCCTCCTGATATCATTTGATGAATTATATTTTGGCCATGTTGGGGGCGGGGAAAACACACTGTCACGTGATATGGTGGAACCAATCATAGTAGTTTTGTCGGCTAAGAAGATTTTCTCTTTTAGTTTTTAGTTTTAAATTTTAGTCAGTTTGGAATCGAAATTCGAAGAAGCGACAGTCCTTTTCTTCGAGGGCGAACCGAGCCTCAGGTAGAGGAGAGATACGTAGAATATATGCATACAGAGTATATTAGAAAATCACCCGAGATATCTACAGCAACGAGCCCACTATGTTATGGTGGCGATAAAACGAACCGGAACTAAATAGGGAGAAAGAAAGAGCGAGACACATTTACTGCAGAACGGGAAAGGTTAGATAGATTGTCCGTGCGCTAAGAATAACGGATTCTCAACCGAAACGTTGGTCTTCATTCTGTTTCTGAGTAATTCATTCTCTACATAGCACATAATGCGCAGCGACGACGCAACAGAAGATGCCAACAGCAAAAGGTTATGCCGTATCATTCTTCCTCTCTTCCTCGTGTGTACGAACCTTTTCGTGACTACCAACTAATTTTGTTTCCGTTGTCCTCTGTTCTCCAATAGCCATTTTAATCACAACGAACTTTCCTTTATTTGAGTATGCACATTTGCACACCGGATATGCACGGCAATGCTACACATATTCTAGGGTCGCCGAGTCCAGGTTCGAATTACATGTTCAATTTAACCACTAGACAATGAAAGGTTTACCACGGCGAACGGTCTTGGAGAACGAGTGACAGCAGATCTCAACATAAAAAAGGAACGAGACGAGAAATCAGCACAACACTGGAATAACAGAAAGAGAACCCAAAAACAAAAGATTATTTCATTTCAGTTGAAGAAGAAACAAAAAAATATATCTGAAAAATTAGTTCCGAGAAATCGTGACTACTGAATTACGAAAAACGGAATTTCTTTTTTGAAAAATGAAGTCCACGAGAAAATAATGAAAAACAAAATGGAGAACGAAAACGAAAGAATTCACATACATTCTACTGTAGAAAGATTAACTTTTTAATTGTTACGGACATTTCTTTGTAGGTAAGAAATAAGCTACGGACACCTTTGTAGGAAGCTAAATTATGGACACATTAAAAATAAGAACATTTCTCTCCAATTTAATGTTATACTCGGTTATCTTTGCCAGCATTTAGTGAGTTTTGTTTGTACCTTTTGTCATCTAATCAGCGTGATTTCTATGATTGTTTCAAGGTGTTTTGTTGTTCTTTTTAAGCGAACCGTTTATGTATTTGTTATGTACTCTCCGTATAGTTATGGGATGTTATTGTTTGAAAGGTCCAAAAAATTAAACTTTATTCACTATCAGTGCAGATTTGTACCAAACATCGTATGTTTGGAGTGATTAGCGGAACATCGCTGGGGGAACCTGGGATCATGAAGCATCTGAGCAATATCTCGCTTCCCTGATCGGTAATGTGACGTAAGATTTGTCGTGTAATGTTACGTAAGGGTTGTCAGCAATCACTGAAGCTGCGGTTGACGGCTGAAAGAGATAATTTACTTTCCATCTGACTGCAGTCAGGAATATGGGTTTAATTCCCGATCGAGGGCATGAGTAGATTTACATCTATAATGTGTTTCTAGGTTGATCTCGTATTATATTATATGTGTAAAGAAAAGAACATTGATATGTGTTCTATTAGTTCCATGAAGGAAATGGCACCACCGTTTCTTTTCATGAGAACATGTACCCATTTTCCCGAGGGTATATTTTTTCCGGTCTGATTTTGTGATAGAATTTCGATATCGGCGCTGGGATATTAGCGATTGTTCGGATGTGGGATTTCTGGGAGGTTATGGAAGTGGAAATGTGTTTACGGTTTTGACGACAACCCTTGGAAGTGGAAAGTTGTTTGTGGTTTTGTCGGAATGGAGATATTCGGATTTCAACTTAGGGTGTAAACGCATAGTGAAATGTTCCATTCTTTCGGAATCGTATTCGTAGGGTTTACTTTACGGCGAATGAGTATTGCGTGTTTTCTTTCATGTGAGAGAGTTTTTTTTGTTTTGTTCAACTACATGTTCTCCTTTGTTTTTCATGTCACTTATGTAACTGCTGAGATGTACATTTTGTTCTGTTGATATTATGTATCGGACACTTCTGCTTACCGGGCTGCAGTTTACATTTTAAAAAGATTCGTTTGTATAGATGCAGAGACTTTGAGCTAGCATTTAATTTTTTAAAAATGTACTATAACAAACACTTACGTTAAATATGTTTATTTGCAAGAGGGACAGATGATTTAGTAGATACTTAGAGAACCTTTTCATTTCTTTTTTAAAACTGTACTCGTAACGAAAACTGTTCTTTCGGGGAGTGGGGCCAGAAAGTAATAACGGTATCTCGTAACAAACATGTGTACTGTTCTGTAATATCCCCGAAACCAGTTCATGGGAAAACAGCTGATGATGCTCTGTATAAATTCTGATCTACAAGAGTAAATTTTAAAAAGACTATTTATTTAAATATAAATAGTAGTAACATCAAAATGAAAAGGTGTTAACACAATACATGGGGCGTAAAATAACTGATTTGCATCACATAGGGTCTCGGTTACTGTGTGACTGTATCTTTTATAACAGAATATTTCTCGTTCAAGGTTAGCTTCTTTATTTAAAAAAACACAAAGTA
>VCCN01000353.1:1325943-1337621 GCA_006491835.1 Architeuthis dux | reverse complement strand
AAATGTCCAATGCAAAAACGTTCAATACAAAAATGTCCAATGAAAGAATGTCCAATGAAAAAAATATCCAATGCAAAATCATCCAATGCCAAAACCCTCCAATACAACAGGTCACACACACACACATACATATACACAGCATGCACACACATTCTATGTAGAGGGATGTGTTTGGTCTACATTATGGGTTTTATAATCCACCTAACCGAACTGAACAGGCTCCCCTTGATTAACGCGATTAATTAATCACCAGATGTTACAGCGCATATCAATGCAAAAACTTATAATTGATCCATGCTCGATTATATAGCGACATGTGAGACACATGTTTATTAACAACATTAACTTTGTTTTAGTAACATTTACTTTCAGAGAAAGAATTATCAAGATTTGAAAAGGTCCATATCAAAATCCATATCCATTATTTGTTGTTTAATAGGCTCTAAAATTACGAAGATAAAAAAAGAAAACAATCGGCTTGTAATATAATGTAGGTACGTAAACAGTTATTGCGTTATAGCAGTACTAGTAGTGGTCTCAGTGCACAGAGAGAGTAGTTTTGTTCAACACGAGTTTTGCTTAACGTGTTTTTAGTTTATTTACAAGAGTATCATATTGTGTACTTTATAGAGTAGCTAGCTACAGTTAAATATGCTAAGAGTCGCTAATAATGGAGCATGGATTAATAGTATGTTTAACCATTGATTGTTGTATTTAATTAACGCGTATTTGATATGCGCGGTACAATCTGGGGATTAATTAAACGCGTTAATGAAGAGGAACATTCAGTTAGGTAGATAGTAGAACTCATAACGTAGACCAAACACATAGCCATTCGTTAAATAGGAAGTTGCGTCAAATAGTCCATATGCACTAAGTGGTGTGTATTAAACGCGTATGGTATCATTTTTGAATCACCTAGCTCTCGGTGTATACGGTCGTAGTGTCAATATGTGTGTCGCTTTTCGACTGCCAAGACTGCGGCACAGAGGATGAAATGCTTAGGCCCTGGAGACAGTTTTGCCTTTCATATGATGACGCCCACATGGCTATTTCAATCGCTGTTGGTGACCTTGATATAGAAAAGGAACAGTTGTTTGATGTCCGTTGTTATGGCGATAGATTACTAGCAGAGACGGATAAGCACTCCTAAAAGGGTGTTATTGAGATCAGGCCCAATAACAGGACGTCATTGAGTGATTGTTGTATTGCGTGCTAGAATCAAAGGCCCCGCGGATTTCCCCATGTCTCTTTGGGTGATATACACCAAAGATAGGTACATACCAACGTTCTCCTCTTTCATTAAGAGGAGGGGGGCACTTCCAAATGGCCATGTATGAATATATTCCTCCTGAAATATAGAGAGAAAACGTTCCCTCGTTTCTAGTTTCTTCTCAAGGTTGCGTATGAGAGAAGATAATCCGCTGGGTGGTTGTCTGGGAAGCGACGCCTGGATTTCTTGAATAGCAGCTCTCATCTTTCACCAGCCCGTGTTCCATGATCTCCAAGAAGACCTCCCCGTATGATCACCACCAGAAACTTGTCACATATCACACCATTTGCGTCCTCCTCCCCGCCATGCGTTGGTGTGGATTCTGTTTCTCTGGTTCAGTGTGCTGGTCCTGTGTGGCCGGCGCATTTAGACACTAATGCTTGGGGCTATCAGCTCGACCTGTAGGTAGTGTTACCTATTAGGGTCAGTTATTAAGTTAGTTGTAAGTATGGAGTGATATAGGAAGGGCGATGGTATTGGGAAATGGTTCCCTTGATTTACGATATCACTTGGCCGTCCACATAAGTGATGTCCAGAGAGGAAGAGGAAAGGTTTTGTCCTACTTGGCCAAACAGATAACGTCATGGTTTGAAATTGGCCGAGCAGCGAACAAAGAAATATTAGTTCTTGGGGGAAAATCACTCCTTAAGTAGCAGCGGCGAGAGACAGTTCAGTTGTCCTTGACTAGACACCCTATTTAGGGGGCCGCACTCCTGGGGCTCTCAGAGTCTTTGGAAGCGGGATAGTTTTCGCTATCCATCTAAAGAGTCAAGTCACCCAGGAAAAGTATAGTCAGGACGAAGAACAAGGAAATACATTATTTCATTAACATGGTGGGAATAGAGAAAGAGACAATATACAACGCGACATCATTATTGTACTACTAGCCGCAGCAGTGGGGTTTTGGAAGCAAAGGGGGGGGACAGTCAATTCGTTTGGGAGTCAACTTCCCTTACCCCCCTCTCTCTCTCTACCCCTCTCTCTCTCTCTCTCTGGCATATAGAATCAACTTCGAACATAAGTTTCTCCAGTTTTTAAGTGGGCCTGCAGTAAAGTGATAGCACGCTAATCAAGTAAGCTTTCGTTAATGAGTCCAACCTCCTCGGTAAACATTTCTCATGGCCTAGTCCCACACTACCAAGATGTTAGTAACTGTTTCCTTGTTTCTAAGACATTAGTCTCGGAAAGCATTTGACCTATTGTTTTGAAAAGAATTGAATATATCTTGATGCCACATTTGTTATTCCAGAGCGAAATCATATAAAGAGAAAAGGAGAAGTTCGCTAAATGATTAAAACAAGGTTAGCGACTGGAAAACCTACACCTACATTGAGTTTTCACACTTAACGAGAATATTCCTTAGAGGCCAACAGTTTGTTTTTTCTGACTTTGTAGTCATCGAAACAAGTGTGAAAGACAGATAAGTGAAGGAAACAAATATTTGCAATGTGTGAAACAAATATTCTAGACAGGTAAGTGGAAAGAAAGATTCCTTTTGTAGTCTGCCATATAAGTCTCTAAGGAATGAGTATCTGTAGCTTTCAATTTGTATCAATAACGAGTAAAGTAAAGAGAAGCCTCTGTAGTCTGAGACATATATCTCTGAGGGGTGTCAGCAAAAGGAGGATAGCCATGCATAGAACCTTCTTGGCAGAAAGCTTCTTATATATAAGCTATTCGAAAGTGACTGACCTGAATCGAAAGACCTGTCCTTCTATTCCTTGAAACTGGTCTCGTTTATCTTCACTTCTTTTAAAATATAAGCAAGCTCTCTCTATGTAATATATGGGGGAGTAAAACGTTGGCTTATTGTAGCTAATTAAAGAACAAGACTAACGTCGGATCTTGGACAGAAGATATTGCATTGCACGTTACAGATACTTCAACAGACTGGGAAGGATAATATTCAATAGACAAGAACATAACTTTGAATTTAACAGTCATACTTTCGTTAAAAGTCATTCAGATTAAACAATGAATGCTAACTGGATATTTTTGATCTAATATACTCCTATTCGACAACTGTCATCAGTTTCAAACATCATATGAACATTCAATTGTCACTTTAAAAGCGAGCAAAACATGTATGTAGAAAAGAAAATCACGTTTGCGTATGTCCTCGACTAATTAGTTCCTTCTCACCAAATCCCACCGCAATGTTTCTTTAGCGTGTCCATAGTCTCCGTCATAAATTGTTCACGGGTTTATCTTATAGAAATTCGAGAGGATTAATGTGCTGATATCGCTTTTGTTCTGAACGAAATCCTATTATTCAAAGCAAAGTGTCACTTAATTTAAAGAAGACATAAAGGAGAAGGAAATGAGAATGATCTTAGGAGAAATGACAATCACGACGCTCATCGATAGGAGACAGGTCGGTGGAGAAATTGGTTCCTATAGGAGGATTCTTAAGCAGGAATATGTCATTTCGGATTTAATGATTAGTTTGACATGAAAAGATATGTTTCCCGCTCGATAACGGTGATTATGGAAATGTAATATCAAGAGCGAAGCCAGAATTATATGAATGTTTATATACAGTGGGACGTACACCAGGATTTATTTTCGTCATTGTTTCCTAGTTTCTTTTGTCTCAAATACGTTTCTTGAATTCACATTAAGGATTTGCGTATAGCCCCAAATGTGTATTCCGTCATTATTCTTCGGAAAGCCGTACACGAGTCAATGATTCGGTCGCCTAATGAGGAAAAGAAACATTTATGTCACGGAGTAAATATTTATTTTTCGGCAATATATGTCATTGACTATACATGTGAACCAACAAATCTCCATTAATCACATACATCGAATATTATACAGTGAAAGTATCAGATACAATTATGCTAATTATTTCGTGTGACTACGTACCTATTGATCCATCCTCGCAATTTGGTAGTTTATTGTTTAAACATCTACTTATATGTATGTGCTAAGCTTAGTAAGGTATAGAACATGTATGGCATTCATTGTGGATCGAGTAGTTAAGGTCTGCACGACTAGCTCAAAAGAATTACCCACACAGAGGCAAGCATGTACAGGAAACAAGCCACAAGTGATGGGCATCCAGTGATGATTCAAATTACTACAGTCTGTGAGACTACCTCGATAACTTACCAGATTAATTATCCGACCGAGATGCCCTACTAGGTATCTACTAAGCTTTATTCTGCCTTCAAGCCACCCGTGCGGGTATCCATTGAGGACTGAAATCTCTACCATCGTAATGATTTGTTAGACTAGCTCACTAACAGTTACTTCACGAAGAGGCCTCGTTTAGGTATACACTGAGCTTAACTGACACAAGGCCACAATGCAGGACACTCAATGAGGATGCCATTATAGAGACTAGTTTGTTACCCACTGATGACTTGTAATCTACGGGAAGCTTCTCACAAGATGTACGTTGGAAAAAAAGTTCAGGGTTGAATGCAGTACATTCATCTTTTGTTCGCCATATAATCTTTTTGGATATGCGTGTCGATGTCATTGCTACACACTGAAATGTGTAGATACCAGCCACCTAAGATTATTGGCCTAACCCAAGCTATGGCCTTCTTTAATGACACATTTAAAATGTAGTTTCATTAAGCTCCAATCCACTGTAATTCTGAAAACTAATCATTGCCATTTTTGTTTAATAAGCTTGTTCTCAGTTATACAATACATCTTGGAAGAGCCGGTTGTCATTGTAGTGAACGAAACAGGTGGTCCTGGTTCTTCCATCTATAATAAGCGGGAGATACTGTGTCAATGCGATCCGTACTGTATACCAGTTTCTACCAGGTTAATAACAGTGCCTTTATGAGTGTAACAGTATGTGGATGTGCATATGTATATAAGTGTGTATGTGGATGTGTGTATATGTCTGTATACATAGCTCTCTGTATCCAAACGCACATTTATTTAGGCTGCCATTTATTTAATGACGATGGCAACGCCCTGTCTCAGCTTCATTAGAGTGATTCGTTAGGAATGGCGTCTGGTAACAGGAAATAACCAATTCTGTTGTATGATAATGCCAGATGACATATCGTACGTATCACTGTAATGATGCTGAGACGACTAACATATGTACTGATAGAGCAGTGCTGTCCTACACGCGGCCCACGGGTCACATACAGTCCTTGAAATGATATTGAACGGCTTGCGATCAATTAGTGTGTGTGCGGGTGGGGGGACGCTGTATTCCTTTTAGGAAGAATTGCGTTACAACATATGGTGACACGAGAAGAAAATCCTGAGGAAATGCCACTATTTCGATGAAATATGTTTCTAGCGTTTATTTACCGCATATATGCAAGTGATGTAGGAAGATAGTGAACATGTGTGGCACTACTAACACTTGTGAAAACGGAAACTTTCGTCGGGACAAACATAAATTAAAGAATAACATGTTTCACTGATGAACATACACGACTTGGTGGGAGCAGGAACAACACAATACCTACCAGAAATCGAAGATAATGTCGTGTCAATTCAAGTAAAGTATCCCATTATTTCTAGAGTCAATAAAAACAATATACTCTATTGTCGTATGTATGAAACTTTATATTGTATTGCTGTGTGTATGAAAACTCATATTGTATCGTTGTGTGTATAATACGTTATCTTGCTGTATGAAATGAAGAACACGTCATTCCAAAGCATTGACCGAATTATACGTGATATTGCGTTTATAGGTCGATCTGTTTAACGTTTGATAATCAGAAGCCTTTTCTTGTCACACCCATACCCTGGGGTTGACTTTATCTTCCCCTGGCAATGACAATCACAATCACAGAAATTAGAACCGTCCAAGTCTACTGCAAGTGCTAGAACTGATCAACTGATTAGAAGATTTACGAAGAGATACTTTTGTCACCCGGCCCCCTTTCCCACCAGGCCACCTTATTTCGTTCAGTTTATATCTAGAATTATCTAGATCCTCACAACGTTCATCTAGGGAACTATCCATATACTATTTATCAAGTCTCCTTCAATGACCACATCTTTTTCAGATAATAGATAACTGTTTTTACAAAAGTTGAACTATTTATTTTATAAAAGTAATTTAACCATCAGTCAGGGTGGAGTCTGACCGTGAAGCAGCCATTCTTGTCCTTTTTACTTTCCACCCTTGAATTGAGTTACGTTTAATATATTTTCATTAAGTGTCTTCTTTGACATTTTGTCATGAAATATGTTTACCATCACTGGATGTTCGATTGAAGTGGATAAGTCTAGTTTACTTTATGGCTTATTACATCCGGGTTTCATTAGCGATGCTATTAACATCCTCCTTGATTTTATTATATTTAAGAGCGTTGTAATATAGTTGAAAACGTTATTTATATATCGTGATCTATGAATTCCGATTACCTGCCTGATTTCTGAACATTTAGAAACCGATGTTTTCTTTCACTGTTTCACAATGAACAGTGACAACCCTTGCCATGTGTTGGAGCATTCAATCCACCTTTTATTTCATAACTAGTTAATCATCGTAAGATGGGATTCACGGATAGATTTGAATTGCTATGGCATGTTTCTTTTAAAAGCAAGGCACTACTGAATTAGTTAGAGTGGAAGAGTCCATTGTTCCGAATGGGTAGGAGATATTTTCATCAGTAAAACGTCTACCTTTAAGTGAAATAATCCATTGTTACGCCACAGAGAAACAAACAGAAAAAAAGATTACACTGTTCAATACGCAAGTATATGTTATATGTGTAATCTAATAAAATAAAGATGAACGGAATAGGGAAAATAAAATAACATAGAGAATGTAAGTAATTCCGAAAAACCTAATTTCATAAAATCGATATCGAGTGTCAAGCTGTGTCTCATTCTCTTAAGGATATCCAGATATGCGTCAGTTTTGTGTCGACGTGGCTAAGCTGGTAATATCATAATGTGTGTGTGTGTGTGTGTGTGTGTGTCGAAGAAAGGTAGAAGAGTGAAATCAATATACAAAGAAAAAACGCAAACGATTATTCGGACTGCAATGTAGATATATATGTAAACACAGACCGAATGAGCCCCGTTCAAAGAGAATTAATGAAACATCCGTTTTTCAAAAGTAGTCTATAGACACAAATCTCTACTTATGTTTTGTTGGGAGAAGAACCTTCATCTCGTATTGCACAACTTTACCGCTCAACTGGAAGAGACGGCACATATCTTTTTTAGCCTTCAGGCCAAGGAAGCTCCTTGTCCAATGAACTGTTCGTGGGGGAAAACGAAACACACTTTCCGTTCTGCCTTCCATGAACACGTCTTCAAATTGGTGCTTTCGCACTTTAAATCCACGACTAATATATTCGATTATTCGTGAGAAACAAACAAACAAATCTCAAGACTTCCACCTCCCTGCCCGGGAACGGAATATTCTGGCACTCTGTTCTTTAGTTTCTCCGGAATCTGACCGTTTAACCACTTCTGCGTTGCGGTCCAAACCTGTTTGTGTTGGTCGAACTCAGCACTGAAATCGGGCTCATTGGTCCTAAGCGCTGCGCACACATGTATATCGTCCGTGGAAAAGCGCGCTTCGCCCGATTCACTGATACGCACTTCGCCCGGGTCTTTGATCACGTCCATCCACAGAAGAGGGTCGAATCCCAGTAGCATTCCTTCCGCAACCAAAACGTCGAATTCAACCGGATACCTGCTGAACTCCAAGACACTTTAGCGTCTTTCCGTCGACGGTAAGCACCTCCACTACCCACTTCCTCCAACGGCGACAAACCGATCTGTTCACTAGTGTTCGGGAGCAACCAGAGTCCATCAATGCCGTGCACTTGGTTCCGTCCGCACGTACGTTGATTACAGGTAACGCCTCATTTAGCTCTTGGTTGGGGAGGAGACTGGCGCTAATGTATTTTCCCCTTCCCGTTTCCCTGGCACTCTGACGTTGCAACGGAAGCATCGCAAGCCTGTACGCGCACCTCGCGCACGACCGCCGCTCGCCTCCGCACGTTGAAAGCGGCAGTGTTTAGCAAAGTGATTGGGACCAGAGCACCTGTAGCAACGAGTGTCAACGGAGTCCGTCTTCGTGTAGACCCTCAGTGGTTGAGCGGCTACGATTTTCTCCATCTAGACTTGTTTTGTAATTCTTCCGATGCTTCTGACGTTATAGAAACGGTATTGGCAAATCTCAGGTAGTTTAAGTATTCTCCGTCTAGGTTTATTCCCATTCACTCCCAATCGCTTTCCGAATGATGCTTTCAAAGCTCACTGTAAATATTTCCCCCTTGTCTTACCTCTTTTGCTATATTCATCATGTTTGTATATTTATGTAGTCTGATTATTGCAGTGCCATTTTCGTATCTGTCTTGGGTGATCCGTATGTAAATCTAGGCAATGCCTTGTTCTCGCATTGAGTTGAAGAGTGTCGCGTGTTCTACCGAGTCAAATGCTTTCTCATAAGCTACAGTGGTCAAAGACAGTGCGTTGTTGTATTCTAAGGATTTTCAATTATACATGTGGGTATAGGTGTTTTAATCTCTGCATCAACACACACTCACACGCATACACAGTAGGTAAATAATTTACATGTTCACTGAACTGAACGCTACAAGAAACATCATTGGAGTAAAGAAAATAAGTAACATTCAATTTTCATAAAATGATGAAACTATCAGCCAAAATATTTTCCTTAGCTTGGGATAAGAATATTCGATTGCATTATGTCTCTTCTTAATGTCCGCCAGTTTAGAGATTGTTTGCGTTATTAAATGATTATCAAACTCATTTGCATATTAACCTTGGAGTACAGTTAATTGGACAAGTGGGCCATGTCCTTTTACAATTGTCATGCGTGTTATGATCGTATGACTATAATAGAATTGCATCATTATTGCTGTACGAATATTGCCAGATGTTGCACCACAGAAATCCTGAAACCGCATCCGGCGTATAATAAATAGTGTTAGAAATGCTATGAATGTTGCTTTTTACCACTTGCTAATGTCTAGCAATTATTGCGACTGAAAATAAAGCTGTTATTATTATACCAACCAAATCAATTTACTTAGCAGTGGTAGATACCCATTCCGCACATATGTGGAAAAGGATATAAGGGTGAAACCAGCCGTCCTAACATCGTTTGGGACTTAGGAAGTTAATGGAGGCGACATCTATCGGCTTGTCAGCCGAGTGCATAGGTCAGGCTAATACGGATCTCAACACAATGTCATTTTCCTCGCTTAGCAAGGCAGGTAGTGAGGAGCAGATGATGGGGAGCTCCCCTTGTAGAATTTGGAATCGTCGCGCTGAAATGGTTTGATCCGGTTGGTATTTTTATGACTACTTTTTTGTCGCCATAATTGTCTGAAGGAAAACAGGTTTGCCTATTTTCTTGAATTATACACCTGACGAGGACTGGCAAAGTGTTGGCCGGGACGCTGAGTGTACAATATCAAGGATAGAATGAAATGATTCAATTATCAGGAAACAAATTGAAATGTTAATGACCCTTCTCAAAGTTATGGACAATAAAGTAAACAATGGTTTAGTCTAAATATTCACGTTTGTTAGTGTTGTTGAACAAGTCTTTTTCAACTTTCGACTTTGGTACACATGAAAGTACTTATAGGAATGGACATTTACTTTAAAATTATAATAAGTGATAATTAAATAACTGTTTACAAATAGTTTGAGCTTGAAAACCATAGTGTGAAGAAAATATTAATAACATGTCAAGATAATCGTTTTAAAATCAGTTTTGCCTCTCGAGAAAAAAATAATTGATTTTCAAGCGCCCGTGTGAATAGATTACAAGTAGTAATGCCTCTCTCCGCCTACGGGAGAGAGAAAGAGTTGAAATTGGGGAAATATAAGATGAATGAGGAGGAAGGGGAAGGAAAGGGAGAGAAAAAGAAGTAATAGAAGAAGAAACTGCAAGATGGAGAATTAACGAAGTGTAAGAATTATGGAAAATGATGATAGAAAAGGATGAAGGGTGAATAGAGGTAAAATAAGAAGAAGAAGAAGAAGAAGAAGAAGAAGAAGAAGAAGAAGGAGGAGGAGGAGGAGGAAGAGGAGGAATGAGTCGAATATAATGACGAAGAAGATGTAGTAGAATTGGATAGAGAGGAAGACAAAGAAGAGATATGAATAGAGCAAAACAGAAACTACGTGTGTTATGTCTTCTTAGCTTCCGGCAAAACACACTTTTGGGAAACATGATGAACATGTCGATGTTTTGATATTTTTACGCTTTATTCTGGCCATCAGCATCGCCGAGAGGAACTCCATTTTCGAATGCAATCAGATAAATAGCTTTATTTATTTACATATATATATATATATATGTGTGTGTGTGTGTGTGTATGTGTGTGTGTGTGTTGTTTGGATGTGTATTTGTTGTTTGAATGTGAGGGAATCCAACAGAATGGTGGATATGGTTACGCAATGTGGAAAAGCAAGATTGAGAAAAGTGTGTCACGTCTCAATCATTAACTCTGAATATCTCTCATTAACAGTTATTAGTGAATGATTGACTTACATGACAAGTAATGAAATAAATGAATAAACAGGACATACAAACATTTCTGTAAGTAAAATCTTTAGTTTAAAAACAATTTCCGTAGTAACATCTTAAATGCTTTAAGACTCTAAGAGGTATATATACATCTGAAACTCCTATATTAAACATATATATTTCTTTCAGCAACATGTTCAGTGTTCAAATCTACAAAGCTTTCTAGACTATATATATATATGTCAATTGCTCCACTGCACCCGCCCCATACAGTATCCTCCTTCTCCCACATGCCCTGCTCTTCCTGTCACTCTCTTCCACCCATCACCCGTTGATTATCAATTCTTTAGATTTACTTAAATTCAAGGTAACTGAGAATACCCTAAATATTAATAGATTGGAAAGAACTTATAATGTTAAGTCCACTCGTTATATTTCGCCGTTATTGCTCATTTCCCCATATACTATATATATTTCTTTTAGCAAATTGCAATCTAATTTGTGAACAATTTAAATAAGTATCTCTGTGGTATTTTAAGTCCACTCCATATGTTTCGCCGTTATTACTCATTCAAATTCATGCGGCCGAATAATGCCACTTCTGATTTCTTCTGTAACACGCTAATATCTATTCAAGTCATTATATCTAACGTCAATACATCTTACCGATTGTTGAGTGGGAAGACTTATTCGTCTGAGAGGGAAAACATCCGATGTTGTACTCTACTGATTTTATCGTTTTTTGAACAATAAATCAGAAAGACTTTCTATAAAAGATAATTGTTTTCTGCTGTATTTTAGCGAATATATTTACCAAAGCGTAATGATCCACTAAGTGAGTCATTCGCTTAACAACCGTTAAACAAAGGCCACATTATTTTACTATTTATATGTTATTGCATGAATTGATTGATTGATTGTTTTGTTTAACGGCACATTGACCCT
>VCCN01000353.1:943453-956557 GCA_006491835.1 Architeuthis dux | reverse complement strand
TCTTGAAACGCACCCACTCGCCTACGTAAATCAAAGTAGAGAGTGCCAAGATTGAATACTGTGAAAACATCATTGTCTACTTCATAATGCGTTGTGCGTATGAACGAGAAGATAATGCCACCTGACACTATCTGAAATATTCGGACATCACGATATGTCGCAAACAAATAGATTATTTGTTATTTTATCCAACGGTGATCAGGTGGTACTACCTTCAGACCATTTACAGTTCAATATTACGTCCTGTTGTTTATTCGCTCGTGTACGTGAAGTGTGTAAGCCGCGTTGAATGGGAAATAGTTTACATTTTCGAGTGTAGCCTCCAGCAAATTCCCATCAGAGACTAAGTCAGCGAGGTAACCCCATGCATGCCAAGTTGTCTCGTTTTTACTTTATCATGGAAATGAATATAATCTTTGCTGGTCTTGGTATCTCCCACTGAAGGGAGATTATGCTCCTGCCTTAATTGCGATCACAGATCTGAATAAGGGAGACAATCTAATGCTCTTCATAAGTTACTGACTTCGTTCCAATCTACATCTTATTATGTATTCTATATAGCTTGGCCGGAGGGCGTCGGTAGGAGAATAGCGTTTTGCATTTCTTTTGTAGCCAATTGGGAAAGGTGAAAATGTCCCCTGAAGGGTTGCTGTTTTGACCTACAGTTTCATGTAGGTATTTAATTACTTTGCAATCTAGTCCCGGATTTGATTCTCCACCGAGCAAGCTTTCTTTATCCCAACACATATTTCGAATAGTGTATTCGTATATTGCATCTGATCAATAATAGGAGCTGTTAGTGGTAAGCTGAGCTGTTTATTTTTGGTATATTTGATTGTCACGTGTTTCTGATACCGACCTAGTCTCAGTGTTACCAGCGGCTGACTTGCAAATCTCGTACTATCTCTTGAGGCGCTTAAGGCGGCTGATCGGCTTAAGAGGTACAGGATCACGTTGGACATACACGAGCCGAGAGTTACTCTAGTTCCATCATTATATACACACATGCTTGTGTGTTTGTGTGGATATATTGTGTCAGGGCTGGCGTGATCAAGAGGCACATCTCTCATATGTGCAATATATAGCAATCCCGTGACCAACTAAATAATGTTGATCTAGATTTGGCCATAGAGCGCATATATAAGACAACCATTAAGCAATATACAGAAAAGTGTATTTTGCGTATAGCATTGGTACAGAGGATCTTCTCTGTCTTTTGAGTGCCCAGTACCTCGGTGGGTGTGTGTGCTGGAAACCACACTGTTGGAAGTGTCGGGGCGATTTGAAACAAGTAAAATAGTTCCTTGCTATGGGCAAGTATGTGTGTATGTGAGTATGATGAAGGTTAGAGTTATATACATGTACTTATCAAACGGTTAACACCTAAAGAACGTCGCAGATAAAATGCATTCGCTTCCTCTGGGAATATAATCAAGACTCTTACTCAAAGTCCATAAAAGACATCAACACCTTCTGGTCAATTTAGCAACAAACCAAAACCTATTCTACGTGCACCGAATGTGCATATCAAATCCAATTCTGTATATTAGTAAACATTTACAACATTCATATTGGCGCCTTTCTTGCCTTTGTGATTCAGGATACCGAAACACTCCACTGGCATGAATGGCTTATTGCGTGCCGACGAGGAACGAATCGTAGGAACGTGTCTAGAAATATTAGTAATTTAAAATAGGACTTTGAATGTATTGTCGATCTCTTCTGAAGTTTTCCTTCATTAAGGCAGACGAGTGGATACATGGAAATTAGAAAAAGAGATAAATCAAGCGAGAAACCTTAAAATGATGTATAACTGTTGGAGATGTGTGGCATGAAATCCGTTTCTTCTCGGATACTTTATTTACGATGGTTTATATAATTTGGTATAGATGCATCGGTAAGTAATACTAATCCTGTTCTAGTAATGAAACTTGCCGTGACATATTATTTAGATAAAGCCCATATTTACTACCGATGTGAAAATAATATAAACACAGAAGAGGCATTGTTGGCAAATATAAGCTAACACTACTTTTATTTGAATACACATTTTATTTGAATGCACATTATCAAGTAGTTTAATTTATGTGTGTGTTTACACAGTAAAATACCACCTGGTAATATGTAAAAGTACTTTTAGTTTATATTTGCCAACGATGTTTCTTCTCTTGTTATATTGTTTATTTCATATACGCTATTATTCTCATGTGATCATATCACTGCAGCCTAATATTTTGCTAAGACTTCGTTCATGTGCTTAGCATGGATTTTACAAATACATTGAATAATCACAGTGAGTTAATATCATCAATCTGTTAACCAACCAAGATGGACAATTGAACATAGTTGTATTGGTTCTATATTTTCCCCCAAGGAGAAGTAGTTGATGAGAAAGATCAACAATTAGACATTACACGTAATTAACTGAAATTAAAGCCAATAATACAATGGACGTCAAAGTATATTACTAGGATGCTTAGCATGAGTCTATAATAGATAAGCATTGGGCTATATACAGAACCGTTCCGTGCATAAGCTTTCACACTTAATGTGAAATGCATTACGAATTCTTCTGATGTCTTACATCTCTGGCTATTATGGCATTATCATTTGGACATTGACCCACGTGTGCGTTAACCTCGAACAAACTCACTTTACTCGAACCCCCTCAGGCCACCATTACGGAATCACGTTCTTACATAAATGTGTTTGCTGACCGGAGCATCTTGGAAATCATTCATAAATATTTATTTAAAAAGATGTGCTGTTGGGGGCACGGACACCGGGGAAGCGACTGCGAAGATACGGTTGATGACGAAGACAGTGATTGTGTTTGCTTTCTTTTCATGCCAACCATCAGACGATGAAAATGGAAATCAGTTTCGTCATCTGGTGGTAATCTCGGAAAATAGAATTGCCTTTCAATTTTCGCTTCGGAATTGGGTGTGCCACAACTCCAGTCATTATCAAACTTGTGAGATTGTGTGTCATTAAATATTTGACAGATTTCAACGGACGCGTAATTTTCACAATGGGGTAAATCAATGTTACTGTTCCTCATGTAGATTACGTAGGAACATTACAATAGATTCATTTATCTTCATGTTTAATGGGAAAATGTTTATACTTACAATTTCTAATTCAGTACAGGGGTCGTTGAGATCAGTATTCCCATTATTGTTGTTTCTATCACAATATGCTGGCCGTCGAATACGTATTCATTCATATGTATGAGAATTTAGGAAAAAATGGAGAAGAAAATGAGATAAGTAGATGAAACTTTAATATTTAAGATAAGTGTACAATGTCAAATCCTATCTAACTTGTATTTGTTGGTAGAGGTAATTGTATTATTATTCTTCTTCATTCCTGCATGTGTACGTTAGACACCCATTGTAAATTCCAATATGAAATCCACAGAATGCGACATTCAGTTCGGCATCACATTCAGAGTTAATGTATCAGGTCATCGGATAGGTCATGTCTGAATTTAGGGTTAAAATACATATCATTCACGTTCAATTAGAATTGATTCATTAACATGGATTCCATCATTATCAATAACCACCTTTACGGTTTAAAAGTTTGATAATACCATTTTTGTAAAAGAAACCTTTGGTTTCAAAGAAAAAGATGTCGGTGCGTTAGCTACCACCTATCTATGTGTGTCAATATATAGTTCAGCAAGATGGTTCTGTAAAATCCAGAATAGGGTGTAACCAGGGTGAACAAGATTTGGAGAATTCCAATATAAAATCCACGGAATGCGACATTCAGTTCGGCATCACATTCAGAGTTAATGTATCAGGTCATCGGATAAGTCATGTCTGAATTTGGGGTTAAAATAAATATCATTCACGTTCAATTAGAATTGATTCATTAACATGGGTTCCATCATCATCAATAACCACCTTTACGGTTTAAAAGCTTGATAATACCATTTTTGTAAAAGAAACCTTTGTTTTCAAAGAAAAAGGTGTCGGGGCGTTAGCTACCACCTATCTATGTGTGTCAATATATAGTTCAGCAAGATGGTTCTGTAAAATCCAGAATAGGGTGTAACCAGGGTGAACAAGATTTGGAGAATAATAATGTTGTGTAATTTGTTTTCCCCAGTCGATGTGGTTTTTGCTGTCTGGGATGATGCATTATCGTGATGGAACAGCACATATTTGCGATTGATGAAACTGGCCAACTTTTCCTTCAAAACAGTGTTTAAACGCTCTAGCTTCTGGCAATACATTTCCGCTGTAATCGTAACATTGGTAGCATCTCAAAGTGAACCACACCAACTCATTCACAAGCATTTTCCAAAGCATTCCTCGGATTGATATCAATCTGTGGTTGTGTCTTGCGCTTCCACTAAGACATCCACTGCGTCACTTCTTTATTCTTGTAAATATCCACTTTTGATGAACCGTTTAATGACTTAAATTCAGTTTTCTGGACGAATTCTTCAACCGCTCTGGTTCTATTGAGTTCAGGGGAAAGCAATTATCATTAAACTGGACATGATGACATGCCCGTGGCACATCTCTTATGCTGCTCCCCCTTTCTAAATCTTTGAAACCATCTTGAGGAATTTCTTTCGTTTAAAGAATCATAAGCACTGCAGCATTATAGTATTTTCTAGAGGTATGGGGAATTAAATGCATTATGTAATCCGTGTGCACGTCCATTTTAGGAAGGTTACGCTAGTAACTAAGTTAGTTGAATCGTATTCTGACGACATAACTTCCTCGTTTAGAATTCTATGATATCATACAAGAGTATATTGTTATCATTTAGGCACTAACAAAAGTAGCATTCAATCAGGAAACTATGTGGCGATTTTGTCATGATTCACATATTTGACATGGCGGTCACCGGTCACTGGTCTTCTTCAGGTATATGCCTCATCCAGTAGTCTCCAAGATATATCATTACTTTCAACTTCTCATTAAGCTACACGACAAATACTTGCCTGGAACTATCAATCTCAACCTGTTCCTTACCACATATCTATCTATTTATCTATCTATCTAGCTATCTATTTATATGTATGTCCCACCATTCCTTTCTATCTATTTTTGATCATATCAGTACTTTTCTTCATAGGAAATCTGTTGTTACTTACTCATTGAAGCAGACGTATTGAAGAGATAATACTTACCAAATGCCGTAGAGGCTACTCAACGGCGGCTGTACACGCCGTAATCGGAACAGTAACACTGTGGTTGCTAGTCAGAATAATAAATGAAGCGTGATGACCAGCACAATAACGCAAATACCCGTTACGAATACATGATTAAGTCGATGTGTTTCCCACGTTGAAACCTGCATAATTTATAAGATTATTTGTGAAACTTTGCAAAATAAAAAGAAGGTTCTTCCCATTTGCCACGCATCGTACATAGTGATTACAGGTTTGCTATGAAAGAAGAGGACACACACATAAACTGGATGTTGGTACCCGGCAGGAATCACCGCTTGCATTTCAAACTATACCCCATGCCTCCAGATATAATCTACAATAGAATTAACTTTCAGCTATGTAAATGAAACTTGCTTGGATTTCCATAGAAAGTAGAGGGGGTAGATCGTATTTGTTCACCGAAAAGGATTGGTTTATATCTTCTCCGAAGAAAAGTCCTGCTGTTTCTGTGTTAAATCATCATTCCTTACTATGGGACTGCAGAAATGCTTCCGAATGCTATTAGCAATTATCTATGTTCTACTATTTTGTATTAAGTATCAACTATCTATTCATATTGTTGGGGGGTGGTTAATCTACCGGACAGTTGAATGCGACAGGATTTCATCACTTCCCGGTGAACCTCCGATATAATTCCGTCGGGATTAAAACAAGAGTTAACACAGAAAAGGCCGAACAGATGTGGAGATTGTGACAAGCAGCAAAAACAAAATCTTGCCAATCTGTAATATGCCAATCATGAAGAAAATGCAGAAAGAGAAGAAGGAAGTCGGAGTCAAAAGTACAAAATTAAGTAGATAAGTTATAGGGAATACTTATCTTAATTAATTTAGGAGAAACCAACAAAATTAGAACCTAGATAATGGAATAAGTTAGGAATAAGATGTGTTGATCAAGAAACTAATGAAAAATTCAGCCCGTTAGAAAAAATAAATTTCGATACAATCTATGTAGAAGAAAAAAGAACAAAAAAACACAGGAAGAAATGTTATAAAAAAAGAAAAAAGGCGAAATAACGTAAAGACGAAATAAAAAACTGA
Source organism: Architeuthis dux (assembly GCA_006491835.1). Taxonomy (NCBI): domain Eukaryota; kingdom Metazoa; phylum Mollusca; class Cephalopoda; order Oegopsida; family Architeuthidae; genus Architeuthis; species Architeuthis dux. The sequence continues at coordinate 950,323 of VCCN01000353.1, read as the reverse complement.
GACTGACATTTCAAAAATACCAAAAAGAAAACGAGAGAATTAGAAAAAAAGGAATAATAAAGATGTTGATCGAAAATTACACCAAGAGTTTTAGAAACTGATAGATCAGGGTTTCTCAACTTTTCCCCATACGCCTCCCTTTGTTTAGTTTTTAAAGTAAGTTTCCCTCAGGATTTCCTGATGAAACTAAAATGACATTTTATTTATGCTGTTTATTCAATGTGAAGTTTAATTTTGAAGTTTTGTCGCTAAATATTCAATATCTGGATTGATAATTTCAGTTTCAGTCTGCAAGCATATATCGGTTATATTTTCCTTTCTTTTACAATATATTATTGTCTGCAATAAAGACACGTTTGACCAAATATGAAGTTGGAAAACACAACAGTACCTTCCGCATATTTCTTTTACTTTACCGACATAAATCGAGCGATCGCCTATTATTTAAAAAGAATAATCCATGTTTATGTGACAATCAGTCGCCCCCCTTCAGCTCAACCATCGCCAATTTGAGGCCAATAATAACCCCGTTCAGAATGACTGCGGTAGATTAATAGTTTAGTGAATCTTTGAAAAATGGTTATCAGACACAGTGGCACCAGTTGATATCAACTATTGTTGTCTATCTTCCATAAAACATAGGGGGATACATTTCAATCGTCATCGTTCAGATGAACTCTAAAGAAAAGCCGCGCAAAAGAATAGAAAGGTCAACGTTCCGGGCAAGGTTCATCCTGCGGTCGTGAATGGTTCAAAAACTCATCACAATGATTTCTATACTGGTCTTTGTGCAGAGGAATACAAGTCAACAGAAATAAATTGCTGAACTTGTACTTTCTTTCTGTCTGTGTTTCATATGCATTCGTTTGTAGTCACGTTTTCCGAGTTTGTAATGGTATCTCTGAGATGTAAGAGATATATTTGTGTATCTGCTCCCTGTTCTGGGAACATAACCCGTGTTGGGGGGTTGGGGCGCGGATTTGCAGGGCCACCACGAGGTGCAGGATTATGTTAGCTTATATGAGTAGACATGGATATTTCAAGAATATATCCATATGCAATTAGACCGTTGTCTTGCGATGATGTGGGCTTTTATAACACATTACGGTCATAATAAGAGGGACGATACTTTGTATATGCAGGCGCATTTTCTTTTCTTATATTTAAGTTTTTTGAGAAAGATGTTTGTTTAGAATTCTTTTTCACAAATGGGCGTATGTAATGAAATACACTCAGGTCATGTGCTCGCTTGCTGAAGGAAGGACTGGCGTTTTGGTAGAGAATATTAGGTCTTGCGCTTAACTGGAGGGTATTAGGTTCCAGGCTAGAATATAGGTCAAACGGCTGACGGAGGGAATACAGCGAATTCGTTGGGTACATCTGGAGTCAGTTAGTCAGTTAATCCAGTGCGCCCTGATTTGAACTGCTATGATCACGATACTCTTCAGTTTTTCAGTAAAGCAATTAGGAACATAACCTAACCGACTCGCTAGATTTTCAGCCAGACAGAATTCAATACCCCGATTGATCCGCGAACCAGCCCTGCATCGAAGCTCATCAAGAGAAATAAAAGTAACACACATTCTCCTTGAAATTACTGAATTGTGTCGTCTTTCTCTTCGGCCACATGGGAGAGCCATTATTCTGTGTGGACCAACAGTGTGTTTCCCTCCACAGGTTTGTCTCTCCCGTAAATGTACAATCCTAATTATACTACATTCTGTACATCTGCAGCAAAGTTCCAGGTCCTGACTTGAAACATACGGGGTGTGTCATAATGGCTGCAACCGTAAGGATACGAAATTAGAATTTATACGCACGTATATATTATGCTACAATAGTATTCAGATTGCCACACTGTACTCAGGGACAACAGTACAGTCGAAATGAATGTATCATGCGCTAGCCTCATTTGAGTATCCAATTCTTTGTGTTCTGTCACCCCGTGGCCACACTGTACTCAGAGACAACAATACTTAGCAGTTGGAACGATCACGTGCTAACCTCATACGAATATCCATTTATTTGTGGTGTGTCTTATGTTAAATCACTTTTAATATCTATTTAAAGTTACAGTGTATGTGTAGGTTGAACGCTCCTTAACAGACCACTCTCAACAGAGTAGGGGGGCGGTGACGAAGTCCCGGTTTCTGTTGCATGCCTGGCTTAATGATCCTTGCACGTGGCATGTCTGGTCGAGACCAACTTTGTTCCTACAACTGTTTCTAACCACCCGCTTGGCAGGATGCACATCCACCGAAGGGATACCACCACCCTTATCACAGAGCTTAGAGTGTACTCAATTATTGATGCGTGTGGGGCACCCAATACACTCTTCGAGCGGATTAACATGTATATTTAATTAGCATATTTAAAAATAGTTCTTAGAATTAAAATAATTTAAATATAAGTTGTTGAAAAGACGGTTGCATCCCTTTTGAAACAACTGGTACTTCGGAATAACACATTGCCGGTTACACCATCTACCAACGATTGCCTTAACTCAAGTGAACCTCCCTGCGTGGGATTTATGAACAACTATTAACTCAGCTGAAAATCATATTAGATATAACATCAAATAAACAGCAAGTGGTACGATTTGAGAGCTGATACCGATAGACGATCAAAATCGATCCAGTATCTCAGTTAGAGAAAGATAACTACATCAGCCCGACTTTGATATCAAAGCCGAAAGGGAAGTTCAGCAATGATGAGGAACGGTAGATCTCTGAAACGGCAGTTCTTGATCAATTTAATGTTGCCTTTTGACTCTTTGAAACGTAATCCTTCAGCGTATAACCCATAATGGAAAGGCGTCTAAGATGTTTGTAATGGTGTCCGGCGTTAGGGGACCTAAGGATCAGATGGACACGTTTGAATTCAGGCATCTTTGATCCGCGACCGACATCTTCGCAACCGGTAAAATCCGTGTAGATCGGGTGTTTGTAATGCTACAGCCGTTCATAAAATCGGCGATTTTGCCTTTCTATGGAGAACCCGAAGATTCCTAGTAGTTTATGCAAATCCACTTGATTTCCAAACAGGAAATTGGATATTAGTGAAAGACAGTGTCAATAGTATGAAGTAATATAGGAAGCAAGAAGGGAATCTGTCTCTATCTAGCTGTTCTTCTCCCACTCTCATTCTTCGCCGCGCTCTCTCTCTCCCACCCACCCTCTCTATCTCTCTACCTCGCTCTCCTATCTGTCTCTAGATATACGTAGGTGGTTAATAAATAATATACAGTATATTACAAGCCAGTTGTTTTCTTGTTTCTTCTTCGTTAGGGTCTATTAAACAACAGATAATGGATATGGATATTGATATTGGACCGTTTCAAATCTTGATAATTATTTCTCTGAAAGTAAATGTTGGTAAAACTAATATAATGTTAATAAACATGTATCCATATGTTTATGAATTATTTTCGGTACACAGCATATAAGATAAAGAGACAATAAAAACTAATGATATATAAGTCTGAAATGTGCATCAGCAAGTTGTAATATATGTGTTATTTATTATACACATGTCAGTTTTTGACCCGAAAAGTTCAATCGACCCCCGGCGTCCATCATTTAACCCCCAAGGCAGTTATCAACCACTTGAATAGTACAATCGACCGCCAGTGGTTGATATCGACCACTTTCGAGACCCCTGCCCTAGATGAAGTATTCCATTACAAGTTGTTACACCCTACAACCCTTTTAAGTAGCCTCCGACTAAATAGTAACCAGACAAGACTTGTTTTATACTCGTAAGAGGAAAATGTAGTTATATGGATGTATATCTAAATATGCCTTAGTTTCATGGCCATTTAGTAAAAGCGTATCAGACGGGCCCCCGCGATGTGCGATGCAAGTTCAAATCCCATCGAATACATCATATCTATTTCCGATCCATGGTATTTACTTGAAAACGCCCACATAATTTAGAATCACCTGAGCGTTGTGTTAAACGACAGTAATACGATGAAAGAAAAAACGAGTCGAAATTATTAACGAAAGTTTTGAGATTTTGTTAATATTTCCATGCGTATTCATATAAATACTCTGAGAATGGGATAACTCAGAGGTTGGCAATGTACGGTCCGCGGGCCATATCCGGCCCGTGAAGCGATGGTTAAAAATTAATATCAACATATCTTCAAGATTTCCTACAGCTTTGAATTGGTTATCGAACATTGATAAACTATAAAACATGTTTTTTTCGTGGTCACAGTAACCAATAACAACACAGATAGTGGGGAATAACGAAGTGTGTCGAATGTTGTCTGATATAGAGTCAGAGATTACAGAGCATCGAACTGTTTGAATCCTACTTTCCCATCGAGAGACGTAAGATTCACTGCTGATGCTCTCTAATTGGATAATTACATGTTACACATATACATCAATCAATACGAACACACTTCCTCAACGGTCATCACTAATTCTAGAACAGAGGATACCAACAAACACTCTACATAAATGCCTTCATGGCGAATACGACATATTTATTTCAAAAGAAGTCGTCAGTCCAGTTCCAATGACTCGTTTTACGATAGTGTAACATGACAGCATTTCCTTGTGCACACATAGAGTATGTGTATATTAACTATGGTGCTATGGCACCTACAGATTGTATTCTTTCTATTTTCATCGATTCCTCACAAGAAAACCCGGTTGGGGGTTACGTTGTTAGTAATATACTTGGCAGAAAACCGGTTAAAAGCATATGGTTTTAGCAGATTAGATATAACAGACTGATATTAGGAAAGTTTTGTATTTGTACATCTCATCGTGGGTTGCTTAGTCTTTGGCAAAAAGCATTGATGGTGAGTATTTCTGCAGGAATGCATTATGAATATTAGCATATATACAGCTTGAACCGACGAATAAAGTGGACGTCCATATTCATTAATCAGTGCCTTCGGTGAATAGCAGTTCGGTATTTGCTAAACTGCACACGTAATTTGCTGAAGGCTTAGATGAAGCTATCAGTGAATGTCTTCAAGGCAAGTAGACTTTTATGTATCTCCGAAGAGATAATTTCAGATTAACATCAATGCAATGAGGGCTTAATGCAATCTGAAATACAGAGAAGATGTGGTAATCATAAGTTAAATACATTGTAATATATGGATTCATAAATGTTTAATATGCATGAGTTGGTTTATGTAGTTGTTGTGTATTACGTTAATCTGTAGAATGGAATGGTTTATAAGGAGTAGCTCGCTTGGGGCTGGGCGTAGGTTAGCCGAGCAGGATTTCACTACGCATGTTAATAAAACTACTCTATTTAACACAAGTGGTCGACGTCTCATTTGACGGTTTTACTACGTCATTCAATAATCTAACACTGGTAACAGGATTACTTCGAGGATTCAGATTGCAACCCAATATGGAAGAATTACAAACTGTATTACAGCAGCAACAACAAGCATTACACCGGCAACAACAAGTACAAGAACAACAAACACGCCTCTTAGAGTTAATGCTTAATATAATTACTGAGATAAAAACAGCCGTTTCTTTCACCCCAGACAGTGTGACAAATTCAATTGGCGAATTCAATTACTACCCGGACACGTGAATAACGTTTGAAGCATATTATCGGCGCTACGAAGAAATCTTTAATAAAGATTGTGTTCACTGGCCGGACGAAGAGAAGGTAAGTAAAGTGGGTCCTGTAGAATAGGAAACATATTGTAATTACATTTTCCCCTGAAACTTGGAATTTTAAATATGGAAAGAATTGTAACGATTCTTCCAAATTCTTTTGGGGGAAAAGCCTCTCTTTCATACGAGATGACAATGTTTGAAACTAACCAAAAAAGTAAATTACGAAAATCGTTGAGTGATTTAACGGAGGACCTGTTTAAATGTCTTATTTTTGTACAGGGTTTAAAATCACCCAGACATACATGGATACGAACAAGGATGTTATCAAAGCGTGAACAGGACCAGTCCATAAACCTACAGTCAGTGGCAGACGAATGTCAGAGATTATTAAATTTAAAACATGAAACTGCAAAAATAGAGGAAAACGAAACGCCAATAAATATTCAGGCTATACATGAAAACAAGTCTTACAACAAGAAATAGATTGGGGAGAATAGGACGCCTAATCCATTTTACGGATGTGGTGGCATCCATTATAAAAAATATTGCCACTTTAAGGACCGACGTTGTTTTATTTGTGGGAAAATTGGACACCGACAAACCTACTGCAAAGGGAAAAAATACAAATGAAAAGTATTCGGGAGCCGTAAAAATGATACTACCAATGAGAGAAGAGAACAGAAGATTTGTTCAGTTAAACATGAACAGAATACCTGTCAAAGTTCAGCTCGACAAGGGCTCGTATATTACGATAATATCAGAAGAGACGTGGACAAACACAGGGGTCCCTAATTCAACAATACTAGAAATAAAAGGAACAGTTAAGAGTGAGGTTTCTTTTCGAAAAAGACCTCAAAGGCAAATGCCTATATTCTCGAAGGAGACTAATTAAATTTATTGGGAGTCGACTGGGAGGATTCAATTAATGCTATGTGTATGTCGGTAAAACTCTCCGATAGTAACACGGTTGATTTATTGAAACAAAAAATTAAACAAGACTACGAGGAAATCTTTTCAAAAACAAGGCTTCGTTAATTGTACAAGGTAAAAGCCGTATTTAAACCAGAAAGACCTGTGCATTTTGCCGCTATTGAAACTGTGAATGGTGAACTAGGTAGATTAGAAAACCTTGGTGAGATTTCAACAGTACATCTTTCAAGTTGGGCTGCACCAGGATTGAACGGACACCATAAGTATCCTCTTCCTATAGCAGAAGAAGTATTTACCAAATTGAATGCAATGCACATGTATACCTATACACATACAC
>VCCN01000353.1:851258-862291 GCA_006491835.1 Architeuthis dux | reverse complement strand
TCGACGTACCTTTGTACATTGATTCTACCAAATGATCAGATCACAACATTACTTGGGAATAATTCACGACAATACGAGTTTTGGAAAAATATGATGGATGTTGAAAGTGGATACTTTACAACTACGTGGAAAACAAGAGAGGGTTGTCAAGCAAGATGAACCAGCACTAACCGTCTCAATGGCTGGTCCACATCCAAATGGTGAGGATGTGTATATTGTGGAATATATATTGGAATGGAGTCTTTCACTATGAGCTACTTTTGTTCTCAACCAGACCAATTGAAGACATAAAGTGAATTATATTCCATCAGGATAACGCTAAACGGCATGTTATTTTGTTGACCTGATAAAAAATGCTACAACTTGGCTGGGAAGTTGCTACTCATTCCCCGTATGATCAAATTTATCCAGATAAAAGTCATTCCTAATGCCCAGAAGAAGGAATATCAATCAGTTATTTGCTCAGAAAGAAAGCAGTGCTTTCTAAGCGCAACGCTTATATGATTTTGTGCCAAACTAAGCTGAGCTCCGTAAATAAAGATGGCGCCTATTGTCGAGCGACAGTAATCAGATTATGTTTCTTAGGCCATTATAGTTATATTCTAAATGAGTTCCCAACGTTTCTGGCCCTGTGCCATTTTAAGCTAATCTTAGTAAATATAGCCGAGAATAGCTGAGATAGATGAAGATAGGAGCTTTTCTACCTATTCTTGAAACAACGATAACATGTATATTCAGTGAGGGGGTAATATATCGAAGAAGGGGATACCTGCTAGTGGACTAAATGGTAGGGGATGAAAAAAGAAGATGAGGGGCAAGATAAAGATAAATAAAGAGAAAAGGATAGAAAAAAAGACTATCGCATAGAAGGGTGGGGACACACAATTTCGAAAAGACTGGACAGAGGAAGAAAGGTAACTTCCAAAGTGTGGACGACTGACAGAACTAATTTAATAGCGCCCTTAAGAGAAATATAGCCAGAACGGAGGGGGAGTGGAGGAAGAACGGAAGAAAGGAAGGGAGGAAGAAAGGACGTAAAGAAATATATATATAGATAAATCTGTTTTTGATATCTGTGTATGACCTTGTTTCCTGGTGCGAAATAGTTTTCTCTCTTTAAGGCTTCTTGGGTCATGTCACAATTACCATTTAATTGATGCCCTATGTTGTGTCTTGTCCGTTCAGTGCCTGGAGTAATGTTCGATCCTCCCGCATATACATCGACGGTTTCTTATAAAACATCCCCTGCGGGTTTTACCCTTGTTCTTCAAGCAATATTAATAGTCACACCCATCTCCAAACACTCAAGGGCACCAGTATTGTTGATAGGCACTATTTCAATTAAAGTCAATTGCTACATGAGATACATTTAAACGTGTATTGACGTCCGATCATGCCATATACTCTCACTCCCCTCAGGAAGGATTTGTTGAGATCTGGTTGGAAATTCAATAACATTTTCACAAAGGCTTATTAAATACGGTTAATATAGAGTGGTGCAAGTCACCTTCCATTTTAAAACTGAAATAACTTTTTTAATTAAAAGGTAAAGAAATGTTCCCTTTAGATACATTTATTTTAGACCTTGGAAATTACTTTGAACTCATTGTGGAATATAACATCCCTAAAATGCCTCCAAATTTCAGCTTCGCTGATTAATGTTACGTGAATCAGAATGTAACTGGCAGCCACGTTTGTGCCAGTTTTGGCTGCTCTCAATTGTGTTCTCCTTTGGGTTATCTTAAAGAAAGCGTTTAAGTAAACAAACCGAAACACTCAATGAACTGAAGAATAGTATTTAGCTAGACATAGAGAATTGCAGCCCGATACATTACGAGCTGTCATGGAACATTGCATAGAAATGTTTCAAATCCGTGAAGCTTGAAATAGGAGGTATTTACAGTATGTTATATTCCAAAATTAGTTCTAAGTAATTTCGAAGGTCCAAAAGAAATATATCTAAAGGGGAAAAGTGTTTACATTTTTATTAAAAGAGTAGCTGGTGTGTTAAAATTAAAGTGACTTCTGCGCCATCCTGTATTTACGGTTCATTTTAGGTTCATATTGTTATGGCGTGTTTTTTTAATTCGGGTAAAAATGAATCACGTATCCTGTTTTCTTATTCGTGTATTGGTCTTAAGATCACTGAGGAAATGGCATCGTATTATCTTGCAAGCCTTTAAAATAATCTTTTTTTTAATATTAAAAGTAAACATTCGTTACAACAAGAAAAAGACAATGAAGTGCTGCCAGCGGGCCTCATACACATCTTTAAAGAAGATTAGAGCAACACAATCCTCCTACATCCGTTTGCCCTGCCATTTGGCTCAGTGATATACTGGGCTGAACATAGTAAATCCCAGAAAGTATGACACCTCTCTCACCGTGGCGAATTCGTATCGTTGAAAGCGTTGCGAGGTTTATTATATCTTATCGGGGCATATTTTAGTAAAAACTGCATTACCACTTCAAAATATGTTCAAAGCCGTAAAACGTTACTTTACGCCTGCTCATATTTTCACTTTCATAGTTATCGATTAGACTGATTGCCAGCAATGCCTCCATTTTGAGATCTGTGAATAGATAATACACCAGCTAATTCGATTATTCTAATACTCAATTGAACATTCGATATTTACTGTATTTACTTATATTTCGTGTAGTACGGCATGAGCAGAAATAGGGGGACTCTGAAAGTTTTCTATATAGTGAAGGCCTTACTTACTTGAACATCAGCAGTCGAAATATTGGCTTTTAAACTAGGCACGAACACCGATCATTGGCAGCGGTTTGCACTACGGACTAACCTACTAAGCATGTTAATTATATGCGTTTTTTCATAGCTATGTAGATTGATAGACTGATAAGCATAGGTGTAACGTGTAAAATAGACATACAATATGAGTAGACAGAGAAAGATTACAAATCATGTATATATATATATATATATATATATATACACACACACACACATATATATATATATATATGTATATGTGTGTGTGTGTGTGTTTGTGAATAATATAGATAACTAGAAGGGTAGTATATTCACTAACTGACTGATACATATATGAACAGCTTATAATAGATAGATAGGTAAATAGCCTGATAGATAGATAGATAAACATATAGATATATAAACCCCGAATGCAGCTATCATGAACGATGGATCGAAGGGTCCAGTAAACCATTATTTTATTTATTGTTGACATTTGACATCAAGACTATTTTGTTTTTGCTTTTTTCTTAATTTACGATTTAACAAATGTCGGTTGTCGCACGATACTTCCAAACCAATTTCCGGTTAATAAATCTGCTGGGGACATTATTTCGCTGTCTGTAAAATGTTTAAGACCAACTGTAATAAAAAGGAAAAACGTTCGCAATAAAACGAAGAAATCGTGCAAGAGTCATTATTCTTCTTGCCTCCAACTGGGTGCTTTATCTTCTTGACTCCGACCCGATAATGCTAACTGTTCTTTCATTTACGTCTTAGCGTTCCGTTTCTCATCGATAGAAGCGATGGGCGCCATGATGGATGTTTTAGATCAAGGTCTTTAGTCATGTTATATGGAAGGACATTGGCACCACCCTGTCCGCTTTGGTGGATGGAGCAGCGGGACAGCGAGGAAGGAACATTGCTCTGATTTGATGGATTATATCAGTTTGTCACACCGGTTAATGCTTTGGAGTTATAACAAAGAGACCAAATCTCCTTACAGAAAATCGTAAGATCTATTGCACCTACGCCATTGCAAAAAAATGTCCGTGACTAACTCTGAGGCATTCGGAATGTTCATCTAAGTGATAAAAGCGTAGAACCGTGACATGGAAGTCCAGCTCAAAATGTTCATACATCCATCTCTTGTCACACGCAGCTAGGCCAGTCAGCGAGTGTCGGTGTCGGTAGGGAAACGGGGCATTTGGCATGCGTTATTTAGCGTAGTTTAAAGATCCCCCCTCCAGGAGTATTGACAGGATCACCACAGGACGCTCGCTACATTATCCCCAGCTTACGGCATCTGGTATCCTCAGACTGTCACCCGTCTAGGTACTGACCGGGCTCGACGTTGCTTATTTTCGGTGATCGTATGAGAACCAGTGTGTCATACCCGATTTGGTCGTAACTTGTTTAAAGGTTGTCTGCCGTATTTATTTTGCAGAATGCGAGACATTGTGTGTCAGGATCAAAAGGCAAAATATGGTTTCGCATTATTCGTGAATCTGTCTGTTTGTATCAGCAAAGTAACCCTACCCTACGTTTAATCTCTGTGGATATTCGTTCGGGGCAGGACCCTTACCTCTGATTGTGGAGAATACAGATCCTGGATGTGCACTGGTTTTGCAAAAAGACTATGTGTCGGGTAAACTAAAAACTAGGATAATATGTTTCTGTTTTCTTTAGTGCGTTTCAACATTTCAATCCAGCAACTATTCAAACGTATAGCCTTCCAAATGAACACCAACATAACTCCTGAAACATAGTTACAATCAATTCTTTCTGATCCACTGTGTCCCGGTTTCCCCTACATATATGGGGTATGTCAGGACACTCTCTATAATTATTTACAGAGCATAGCTTATTCTAGAACTATATAATATAAGCGCTGTTCTCTGTCTGGACAAATCACCATTAGAATTGTTGATTTGGCCTTCCATTTTCGGTTAATTTGTCTTTAAGGAAGACAATTCGGACTGAAGAAGACATAAGGAAAACAAAGAACAACTGAACAAGACCAGAGGACACACGGCGGAAACGTTGTGAAAGAGATAACAGCATAGGCGAGGGAAATAGTCGAACTATAACACACACACTGATTAAATCACCACGTCTAACACATTCAGACAAGAAGAACTCCCGAACTCCCACTATGCTAGAATAAGGTATGCTCAATAAATATCTATAGAGAGTGCATGGACAGACCACATATATGTATTTGTATATTTAGAAATCCCACTTATACCTGGGTTCGAACACTGACCCCATCCAGCTATGGGAAATACTTAGTGGAAGGTCTTTTGATGATTTACCAAGTTTGGCTTAATCTGGCACAAGGCCGCAGTGATGAAGCACCCGGTGAACCTCAACCTCACTGCATAGCTAATTGGTTGGCGAGACGGTCTTGCTAAGTTAAACTTATAAAGGAAACTTATAAAGTTCAGTAGATTTCGTGTCGTGCGACACATGAGGCAATGGTCTTTTTCGAACAATCCATAGAGTCCTAAGCATTGTTACACAGACATATAACCTTTTAACATCGTCGATTCCAATGTTTAGCAATTGCGTTTTATTTTTCAAGGCCGGGTTGCTAGTACTACATCATAAATTGAATGCGTTACAGGGCTAAAGGGATAAAGGGCTAAAGGGCTTCAACTGCCCGGCTATTTACTCATAGCTGGAGGGAGAAGTGGGTGCATGCCCTTCCCAAGAGCATACATGTGAAATGAACGCAAACTGCCCCGGTCGGAATGTCAACCCTGTTCACGGATTCCATTCACAGTGTCGTTACCATACAGCCACCAGCATCTCCTACGCCCATAACACTGTGCATCTTCTGTTTTACTTGTGTTTTCCTTTGTTTCATGATTATGTCCAAAACGTATCGAACATGCCAATTATTCCCTAACATCTTTGGTTTAGTGACCACCAGAGCAGAGTGTGATGAGTATACTACCCTGCTATATACGTTTTGCACAGAAATCGCGTTTCACAGCGTAATAAAGCGGACTGAATGGGCTGCAACCTTCGTTTATTTAAAAAGAAGGATATGTTGATAATTGGGGAGATGGTAAACAACGATTTTCCTTTATTTTAGAGATCGATTAACTGAATCACTACCCCCACTGTTAACAACTGAGATCTGCAAAGACTTTATTCATTTCGTATATGTTGGTCGATAATAGAGAGAAAATAAAATATTATCGATTTACACATTTGTATTCAATGGAATACTTTTTATTAGCAATCTGCGATCAGCCTTTTTCTCTTTACAATGCAAATATATTTTTAGATCTAAAATAATTATTTCCCGCTGTTTGTTAGACACGAAAGGTGGCTGCATAGAAAAGCGTTCGTTATACAGGCTCGATAATATATGTATACATATACATATATACTATGTATACATACATGCATACATAGATACATGCATACATAGGTTGATGTACATGTTTCCAATAATCTTTAAATCCATACCGTCATGGTGCGGTTATCGAATTATATTGTCAAGCTTTCTATATATTTACCCCGTCCTTCAGCCTCATTGTGTATTCCGTAATAAACGAAGAATTCAATGAACTCTCCGATTCATTTTTTTGATATTTTGAAATCGTTGGAGCCACTGTCCAAATAAGGAGTGTTAGATTGAGCGAAACAAGACATACTTTTGATGTGTCAAGTTTTGACAATACGCCACATGTGGAAGATATTTCCATTTCAGCTCCAAGACTGTTTGCTCCATAGCATTTAGAATATGGGAATGAGCGCTGTCGCACAGCAAAATTACAGACATACTACATTGCTCAGAAAACTATCTTATGTGTTCCAATGCAGTATTCTTTAGATCCAATTGCTCACTGTAGCGTTACATAATTTGTCAGGGAAGAGGAAGAAACTTGGCTCTATCCGGGTCAACTCTTAATGTCTCAATTTAAATGGAATCCCCCTTAACTTTTTCCAATGGATTATCACTTTCCTAAGCAGCAAGTTTGTTTCCCCAAAGGTAAGAACTTCTCAACTCGATAGAGAATCCTTCATTGAAGTTATCAGTTCTTCGATCGAAGAATTCTCTGCGAAAGCTGCCAAGGTGGAATGTATGTGTAGAGATAAATAGACAATATTATTGAATAAATAATTCACCATGAATTTGAATAAATTGTCAACTCCAAGTTCAAAAACGTCGGTATATTCCTTTCTCAATAAGTGCTAAATACGTAACAATGTTAATTGGAAATTGAGTTTTGGGCCACGATATCTTTTTATCTAAATACTCTATACTGTTACTTCATTCGTGAACCGATACAATCTGACGTATCTGAGTACATATGATGTGTTTTAATGCCAACATATCAACACCTGTAATTAACTGAAATGACCCTTCAAACTAACTTCGAAAAAGTTAATATATTGTTTTTGTTTCTTAGCACAAGCTGCAACGCCGAAGTATTTTCTTTTAGAAAGTAGAAGGTTCACTTACAGTATGATGCAGTTTTGGCACTTAAAGGTGACGAATATATAATAAACTTTGCAAAAGAAAATTATTCATGAAAAAAGAAAGCAAAAATGAACAACGGTGTATATGTTGTCTTTGTTTTTAAGGCATAAATGTATGTAACTCGGTGATATGCCTCACAGTGATGTTTGCAATTTCCGCAAACAGAGCTAATTAAATTCAATAAATGTGTAAAGAATCCATGTAGTGCATAACCTAGTAACATTTCAGCTGTACATTTTCTAAGCAAGAACATTAACTGAGCGTTGACAGAAAAGTCACCCAGTGAAGTCTGATAAAAAAACGGGGTGGTGGTGTTACATCCAGTGAATAAGGATAAAATAGCGTAACCTTTCCTATGCATAGTAAGTTTGAATTCAGTCGACTCTAAAATACAATCGTGGTTAATTGTTACTTCAATTACCTGTCGCCAGATGTTGCTGTGTCATTCTATATGTAATGAATAAAGTGAATGAAAACATTACTCTATTAGTTCAATACATTCTACACGTGATATCATGGGTCACATAAAAATCCCATATATTTAACAATTCGATGTGGAAAAAGAGGAAAACACGGGGTCAAATTGACATGGATACATTTTTCAAATGTTGGTGTGAGTCACCCAGTAATAACAAGAAATAACATAATTTTCTGGACACTTTCCTTGAAGTAAATTGAGAAAGTAGTCTCGGAAAGTATATTACGTGCCAAGACAATTTATTTTGAAGGTTTAATGGGACAAAAATGCCAGGGATCCGGAACTGAACCTGTCGGAGTTATTGCTGGAATTATTCAGCTAAGAAGGATTCAAAAATCATTACAGCACCCTCATTCGGGACAAATGACTAGTAATCGCTCCGAAACGTTAGAATACTTTTTAGGTTCTGCAAGTATGTTTTCTATTAAATTCTATTCACCTCAGTAGGTTGTAAATACAATGCAATTATTTTTCTCGTGTTAATTATACATAAATTGAATCAGTTTATAGAAAATAACTCGCAAGGTAAAAAAACAGTAATTACATTTCGTCTGCAATTAATTCACCTGATAACACGCACGCAAACACACACACACACACACACACACACACGCACGAACGCACGCACGCACGCACGCACGCACAAAAAACACAGAGACACATATATACAGTATCGCCCATAAATACGTAGACCCCTATCACCAGTTGATACAAAAAGCTTCTCCTGATTATATGGGTAGTTCGGAAATGTGGGTGACTGGTTGTGTAGTAATAATTGATAGTAAGACTGGGTAGGTATGTGTAAAAAGTATCAGATTATCTGCTGATGGAAGTTGTTGAGTATATGGGTGACGTCCCTGGAGGGAACTGGCTATTCTGATATGGGTTGGATGCAACCTTACCCTACCTATAGACAGAACCATCGACAGGCTCTTAAACATCTGTATACTCTGCACTAATGTTTGTTTTCTTTCACAACAGATTTTCCCAACAAAGATTCGGGCCACACATGGGCTCCCCCATAGCGGGGTTCGTGCATGCCTAGAATCTTTAGAATCCGGCCCTTCAAACGCCTTTTACCTGAGAACGCACACTAGTGTCGCTAAGATACCTCTGAGATATAGACCTAGCCACCATAACACAAAAAAGTACGCACCATAGACTTCACATATGGGATTGAAAACAACAACACCTTTCCTCGATATCCTACTGCACATATCCAACACCGACCCCCGACTATGTGTATACCGGTAAACTACCAATAAATATGACCTAATTAATTTCTACTCACACCAAAGCGCTAGAATTGAATCTGGAATCATTATTGGTTACTGTCTGGGAGCTCCAAGAATATGTAGCCCCCGATATCTAAAAGAAGAAGAGAATTGCATTGAACACACATTTAAAAACCTCCACCACCTACACTCTTTCATACACAAAGTTAAAGAAAAGCATACAAGATACAGACCTTCAAAAATAAGAATAGCAACACCTCCTAATAGATACATCTCGCTACCTATCAATTCAACGTCCAGCAACCTTAAAGCAACCTTAAAGACCCCAACATACACATCACCAGAAGCATATCCAATATAACTCATTAAGATACCACGTAAAGAAAATAACTCCGAGGTTTGAACACTAATGCAGACACCCAATACAAACATTGGAATCCCAGCAGTAGCCAATAATTCAATAGTAACAATATGCATAACCAATGTAATACTCAACAGCAGCCTAAACATAACCTACACTAACAGTATCGATATGCAATCTAACAATCAACAGAGATTCTAATAAACCCACACATACATTAATGGTAATATACTTATTATCCACAGATACCAATACACACTCAATATCTACAGTACTAATAACAAATTTGCACATGAACTAATCAAATCAATATTAACAGTAATGTATACATATTCCAATATCAACGTGACTCATGAATAAATGTCAACTTTCACTTTAAGTTAAACACACTTAATATCAACATATGTTTAGCAATCGGTATGATAACGTATGTCAGATAACGTATGTTTCAGACATCCATCCTTTGAGAAAATAGCCTAACATCCACTGACAGTATAACTAACTTAATATCAATAGTATACATATACATGCCACTAATTATACTAGTTAAAGCACATTTTAATACCAACTCAGAAATGAATATCAACATTCACATGAGGTAAAACCCACGTAATTTTAACAGAAACTAAGCAGGCAGTATGATAAATCATATTCCTTACTTCAGACATTCTAAACTTTCGGCGGATACTCCTTTGAAATCCAACCCGCATCCTCCTTGCCCGCTACACAGTTTCAGACATATACATCTTTTTCAATCAGCAATGAGAAACTTGACCATCCGGACCAGAGGAGCTGTTCCCTCCAGGGACGTGACCCATATACTCAACAACTTTCACCAGCAGCTAATGTGATACTGTCTACACACTACTACCCAAGCACCCATCCCCATTTCAAAATTACTCATATAAAGACGAGGAGGTTTGTATCAGCCATTCATTCCCTTATGATGTCCTGTTAAGGACGAAACGTTGAAATACGTACATATTCTGTACCAGGAGCCTTCCCACCTTTGTCATCTTACTCACATACGTGTGTGTGTGTGTGTGTGTGTGTGTGTGCGGGTGTGTGCGCGCGTGTAAATAATTCATATATACAGCCACACACATATATGATTGCATACACGTATTCATTCCTGAATCTGTGCATAGAGACACATGCCGTGGCGGTTGGCATGTTGTTAGCTAAATTGATTACCAAATTCCTTGTAGGACAAAGGTTTATTTCATTGTAAATTTTCTTTTTTTTTCTTTTCGGAAAAGAAAAAAAACAGTTTCAGACTAGAACGAGCCATATAAATCAATGCTAACTGCAACAATAATAAAATAGAAAACATATAAGCAAACTTATCTTACATCTTTAAATAAAGTATATATTTTATTTACATTGTTTTTATTTTAATTTTAAACTATCACACTATCTACGCCCGTATTGAAAAGAAAGTTGGTGTGTTTGATCTTCAAGGTCAATTAATGTAAATAGCCCACATTCTTGTGTTAACGGATACACCGGTGTTAAAAGATTAAAGATTACAGAAAGAATGTGCTCATAGTTGAATAAACGATATTAGCAAAGAAGAACGATAAAGTCTGAAAGTTTCAATTTGATGTTTGCATCTTCTTTGCTTTGAGAACTTTGGAAAAATGAAAAACTATTCATGCAAAAACAAATGAAGGAACAGTGGTAACGAAGAATATAAACTGTTTTACAATCGTTTTGGTTTTATTGTAGATTCTCATAAGACATTT
>VCCN01000353.1:798919-812311 GCA_006491835.1 Architeuthis dux | reverse complement strand
TCATCATTTTCCTTTTCCTTAGTGATTATTTATAATGGTACGTTGAATTTCGCTAGTTATCTAACCATGGAACTAATGCCTCCGTTTCCGAGTTTCCCTGTGCTTAGAGGAGACGCAGGTATCATGCATTTATTTATGTGGCGCTCGTCATTTCAGATCTGGCCTATTGCTGTACTATCTATAAACCTAGCTAGTTAGCTAGTTATCCAGCTGTGTGTGGATGAGATAAAGTCAGAGAGAGAGAGAGAGAGAGAGAGAGAGGGGAGAGTATGTGTGTGTGTGTGTGTGTGTGTGTGTGTGTGTGTGTGTGTGTGTGTGTGTGTGTGGTTAACTCTTGTACAATAAAGTACCTTCATTTACAATGTGAACTTATCATCTCTGCTTTTGTATAGATAACTGTTTCTTTCAGAAGCTAGACGGTATTGGTATGTATAGAATCGGCCACGTTTTCTTATCTACTTTCGACGTCCTTCAATAACAAAATCAGTACACGAAAGGCAATACAATCTTTTGTGCGACTAATTTCAATGACTTCCCAAAGGACAATTGCGGACAGTGCTGTAACAAAAAATAAACCAATTCAAGTATAGGATGTGCTAAACTGGGCATTTACTATTATTCATTGCTTAAAATATATTTAAATGGAATAAGTTGGGTTTTATTATATAAGAACCCATCACGGCTCAAACATATTATTCAAAACTAGGTCAAAGTCTAGATCTCGAATGCTGACTTTCCCTGCGTTACTCTCCTCACTCAGACGTGTGTCGCAAAATCATCTTCCAACTACTAATTTCTCATAGTTTACCCGTGTGCCTCTCTAAGCAAAGCGTAATGCATACGTATTTACGTATATATGTATATGTGTGTATATAGTAAGTAGTTCGGGGTGAAATGGATTTTTTTAGGAGATAAAAGCAGAGGAAAAGTATTTGATTTGAATGTTATAAATCAGTGACGTAATCGACGTCATTAGAAATCACTTTAGTCCAAGGTAAAGAAAGGAATGTTGAGATTTCGATGGGCAGAAAGCTGTGAGAGCTAAATTGACATCTACCTTATTTCTGAATATCCTGGCACTAGGTAAATGTTCTTGTAATCAAAAACAACCGATAATCTGAATTTAGCGGACGAGGTAAAACCTCACAGCCTGATGACTTCCGTTTCTTTTATTTCCTTTATGTATTCCTTCAATTAATTATTGGCCGAGTAAGACTTGTCATTGTCATTCAGCTAGATGACACGTTTTCTTCTCAAAGCACCTAATTTCTGGTATAATCCACCATTAACATCCATTAGCCTTTGACAACGACGATTTAGGATTATGGTTTCTCTAGGATCCAATGACTCACATTGGAAGATAAGGAAGTCCTAAGTTAATCCTATGATCGGTTTGACCATAAGAGATAACGGCTATATAAAAATATGTTGTTTACAATATCCAATCATCATCTCATGTAACAATTAGTAAGGAAAGGGGGCTTTGAATTAAGTCAGTAGAATGTTGCAAAGTTTGAAAGCTGCACTCGGATATCTAGTTAAATTTTGTTGAGAAGCGAAATTCCCTCCTTGGATATCTTCATATATGCCTGGGATGTTTGGGTATATTTGAACATGATATATTGCACCTACATCGCTGTGGATTTGGCCATAATCTGCTCCGACAGATGTTCTGAAAATGTCAATACCCAAAGTTGTTAGTCTTCCAGATCAAGCCATCCTCTTTAAAATTACTCAACCATCGCTAGCGTTTACGCACAGTCACTGCATCTGAGTGTACTAACTATTTATCATCGCCTGTGTTGCATTACTGCCATTACAAAATCCATACGGCAAGCAATGGCGAACATGACATTATTTGTCTCCCATGGAATTACGTTACCATGTACTATTTACGATGCTTAGCGCTTAGCTTGAACGACACGATGTTAACATAAATTCATGCCTCGTTATTTAGTATTTAATCTTGATTTCGGTGTTACTTCGTTCCAAATTCTCATATTTTAAACCATGCATTTTCCTTTGCGGATAAGTTACTATCTATGTATATGTTGTTTGATTTTTTAAAACTTAATTCTAATCTAATACGTTATCCGGAAAATAATATAATATTTGTTAAAAACGATTACAAAGCCTTCCATATAGCAACAGTTAGTTATTTGTTAAAAGAATACCCCCATTAGTGAAGACAGTGAAACTAATTATATTAGTCTCTTTTCAAAAGTGTAAGAATTAAGCCTGAATTGCTCTTTTCCGTACCTTTAAAGATCTGGCTACTACGCAATTGTTTCAGTGATCTGGGTAACAGTAATTCTTAAGGGTCCACACTGGCTGTGTAAGGAGGGTATTACAACCTGGGTATTCGGTCTCCTCCTGGGTTTATTTGACTAAACGAGGATTTCTATTGTCACTCAGAAGTATGACATCCATTGTTTTGACCAAATCAGAGAACCTTAAGTGTACATATTCAATCTTCATTTGTTTTTAACAATAAACATCTGCTGCGATGGTCTTGCTTTATTCTCAGAGCTCGTATTAAACCGAAAATACATTATTCCACAATGTACGCCGTTGGAAATTTGGTTGGTTCAGAGTCATAGTTTGTGTGTGCAGAATTCCAGACTCTAAAATAAACGAGTAAACGTTAGTTTTATTGTTGGCTTTATTACGTGCTAATAATGATGATTGAGTTTTTGACAAATAATTGTAACGTTTGACACAGTTATTCTCTCTTCGAAAATGCAAAATTACTTTCTAAGAAAACTAATTATATATATATGTGTGTGGGTGTGTGTGTGTGCGCGCGCGCGTGTGATGTTGTGTCTACTAGCTTGGATCAATAAGTACGTAACCTGGCCCGTAATTAAACGTTGATCTTAAAGTGTCACTGTATAATGTTCAATCTATGACAATGATATTCACTAGTGATATAAGTTCATTGACAATAGATATATGTTGTGTAAAATGAATATTCTTGTATGCTATACACTTATTAACAGAAATTTCACCCGATTAATATCAATAATTAGCATTGCAATGTTAAAAGCTAACTAATGTTTCGTATGTTATCATGGATTTCTAAAAGCTCCACAAGTCATATGTACCCCATACTCTCTAATCACATATTTTCCGCTATCGTTTCCTCTTCTCTAAATCAAATATTGCTATAGTCTCAAGTAACTGGTAAGTGACCAATCATTCTTTCTCCGTTTTTCTTTTCGAGGACAGCACAACCATATAATTCAGTGCATTCTAATGTTCTCTTTTTTTCAAATTATAAACCAGTTATATCGAAGTGAATAAATATGACATTATCGGTGCATTGTGACATTTTCAGAATCGCTCAGTCATCATCAAATAATACTGGAACGGAAAACCAGCATCGGCGAGAAAGAAAAAAACGGGAAAATCTGAATCAATAGTTAAGTAGAAAGAACTGAAGATGCCAATTTAGTTCAGAATCGAAGCCAAATCAAATCATATTTCTCTTAGTGTAGTGACCTATTTGATATGTGTCTCTCACAAAAAGATAACTTCATGGACATCAGAACGCAGAAACATTTATCTGTCAGAGTTAAAACGTTGTTTCCTCCTGAAATCTAATGGAGGCTGGCCAAGTTCCAAACTTTGGCATTTTCCAAGTGTTGTGGCTCACCAGATAAACACGGTGGATTGTTCAGGAAATCATGTTATGGAAATATTCTATTGCGTTTCTTCGATTTCATATGAAATCTTATCAACTGGTGAGTTTTTTTAGTTCGATAAAAAAGGAATCAATTGATAGTCACCAGTAGCGCTGTATATTTGATATCACCTGGTATAGGTAGATATTTATTTATACTGAATTAATGTCGGCACTTGAATATATACACCATTCAGGAATTAAGTCACTGCGTCATTGCCCTAGGTAGGATATTTTCCCTTAATATTAAATGAATGAAATGGCTGGATACTTTACGGACATACCTCGTATATACATATATACAGTTTTTAGTTTTAAAAGAGAGAGGAAAAAAAGCAAGATAAAGAGAGTGAACAGAGGGAAAGAGTGAGAGGGAAACTGCAGTTTAAGACCAAACGTTTAACGTTTTTCATTCAGACATAACAATAGAGTCAGTGAAGCCTAATTTAATTGTCATATTTACTTCGATTTCAAGCGAGCACACATGCGTTTCCTTTCAGACAGCCGAACTATCATAAATATAGGCATCGCATGGTTTCCTCTGGGATCAGGAGCCAATATTTGCTGAAGAAGTTGCACTAATATCTGAAACATCGCATGATTTACAGGAATATCAAAAGATTCCGAACCATGAAAGCAATAAGATAGAATTACAGATTAACCGAAGTAAGACACATGTAACACATGTGATGTCCAGAGATCGATAATAAGAATAGAGGATCAATATTTGAAAGTGTTCAGACATTCAACTATTTATGACTGATAATAACATTAGTGAAATATCATGAAAATCAAATGAAACGATGTATGACGATTTGTTGGAAAGCAATTAGAAAGAAATAGACATAATACATTGCATCTTGCCAATATGCTTAAAACGTTAAGTGTACACTCAATGTATAATATCAGATATGACGTACAGGTGTGCAATATGGAATTACACGAACTCAGAGTCAAACAAAATCAATGAAAAGAGCAATGATAGGAATAAACCTAAGACATAGATGTCATCACTGATTCGAGAGCGGGCTAAGATAAAACGATATCATAACATTGATTAAGTGGCACAATGATAACTCGCACCGGTAATTTGGTGTAATACATTTAAGACTTCAGTGCTCATGTATATATGTATATGTATGTAGTGCAAGATGCTATTCACAATTTTGGTGAATTTGAGCAGTGTGCGCAAATGGAATGTTTATGGATTTTCCCAATAACGCCTTGGGATCCGAGGTAGAATCCGGACCACAAACTTGATTCATGTCAAAAGCGGAATTTTTCAGATTATACCGTAATCAAATATTAATTTAATTGTATCATAACAGTGATGGAATATAGAATACAGACCCATGGAACTACATAAAGGAATATTGTGCAAAAATAGAATCACAGCATTCGAAAAAAAATCAATTAATTAAATTAGATTGTTATTATGGCGTAATCAAACAATTTGCATTTTTGATTTCAAGCAATTTTTGGGTCCGTATTCTGCATTTGATCTCACAATTGCAGCTCTGTTCCTTGCTATGGTGTTTCCTAGTATATAATACCCGCTTGCCCAACAGTTATCACCTCGTGTCATACTAGGACATGCTTAATAAATATAAATCACGTTGACGTTTAGCCACTGAACAATGGTTAGCAAGCTAGTCCTGCAAACTTCTACTCCTGTGGTGTTTTCTATTCTCAATGGGCAGTCCTCTCTTGAAGTTATGTGTCATACCAAGAGAATCTTAATAAACATTAACAACTGTAGGTGTCTCGCTGTGGTGCTGTAGTTGGCAAACCCATCTTATAAAGTATTACTACTCTGGTGAGTTCGATCCTACCTGGTAATCAACAATTTCGACCTGTGCTCTTCTAAGCTAATCTCAATAAATATCAATTACGTAGACGTGCAGTTGTAAAGTATGTATTACCTTGTGTCATACAACATGAATTTAATAATATATTTTGTAAATTAGTAATCATTCATTTATATGTATTAATTTCTATATATTAATACTTAATATGTATCATGGTTACAGCAGACAATAGTGTCTAATCCAAATTTTGTTTTTCTTTCATTGTCTCATTCACTTTTATATGTGCACCGGTTTTAATATCGAGTGAGCAAGGGTGTGAAACGTTACAATTTAGAATCGAGATCACCTTCCCTACACTGTACCGAACGAGCTTTTACTGGCTTTTGCTTTTTACCGACACTAACCTATTTGTGCCCTTTTGTGCACCCGTAGTCGATTTCGACAATGGTTAAATGTTATGAGGACACAAAACAAAAGAATGAAAAAAGAAAAGAACACACGAAACAATCACGTACATTACTGTATTTAAAACAAATAGAAGAATATTTTTTCGCGAGGATGGGTGGTGCTATTAATCCACTAGGGAAGCGCCCGTCCCAAAGGTGCATGTTTGGAAGGGGATAGACCTTATGGTGTGTGGAGCAGCCTGCAGTAATTACCATGTAAAATAATGCTCCGTCCGTCAGACGAAACTACGTCTCGAAATATTTCGGTTACCTCTTTTCAGTGTTGCAAATTTAGATATTGTATATCTAAATTTAGATAGTTCTAAAGAGCGGACGTCAGATACCAATAATCTTTAAATTTCCTTTATTTTTATTAGAACCGCTGTTCAAAAGAATCTCCACATTCGACTCCGCACTGCCTTATGTGCCGAATAATATATCTGGCGAATGTCAACTTCGTACAATGTCAGTGACAGAGCTGTCTTCAATTGTAGTCAGATTAGACATAGGAACCTCTAGTAATGTGTTAGTTTTTAGAATGTTTTAGCCGGGGGCTCTATTTACACTATAACTGTAATGGTAAAATGGACCTTTACGTTCAGTCCGTTGTACGGAAGTGAGGCTTATGGCATGTTGTTACAAAAATCAATCAGTTAAAGTAATTATGTGTGCTTCCAATTTGATTTTTGTTTTTGTTTTTTTTAGGGGGGCGTGCACTAGGGGCTGCTCGAGGGTATGCGTGGCTCCATGAGGAGTTTCCTGAGCGCGCACTCGGGCAGCCTTAATGAACGTACACAAAAATCATAGATAACAAGTTTCACAGGGGAAGTAACCGAATACTTCGAAGCCTCACTTCCTTACAGCGGACAGAAAGTAACGGTCCAGTTTACGATTACAGCTAAAACCTTAAAAAAATCGATTTTTCTAAAACTAATACAAGAATTCCTATATTGGATTAAAAACACAAAAGATTGCTGCCGTTAAATGTTGTTTCTATTTATCTCGACTGGGTTAGCTAAAGTGAATCAGTAACATATTCAGTAACCAGTGCTGTCAACTTTATTTTCAACCTTTCATCTAAATTAGATCTAACATCTAGGAAATGTATTACATACTATTAACCCATTAACTGTGACATTAATCGTCAACATCTAAATTGGCAACACTGGAAACAACGTTTGACTGCAGCATTAGAAGGATCATTAAATGAATTCAGTATTTGAGTGTTTTAACGGTTTTCTATTTAAAAATGGGGGGGGGTCCTGTTTTTTATGGGACCTATGTTATTCATTGGGCTGTGTTACATTTACATTAATATTTCTTTTAACTATTCAATATTTAATCGGCATTAAATGATCCATCAAGGTTTGATATGCCGCTAAACAAACGAATCAAATCAAAATCAAACCAACGTCTTGTGATAACATGCCATGTTGGGGTGATCAATTAAACAATGGGACAAAGGGGGTCAATGAATAAGTTACTTTGAAAAACAAGCTTGAACGCCGCGGGAAATAAAATAAGGGACTAATTTAGCATATATTTCCTTTGTAAATTAAACCCTCTCAGAAAACCTATGTTTGGGAAGATTTTTCAAAAAGATAAACATTAGCCCTGTATCCGCACCGGTTTGGATGCGCAACATATACAGAGCCAGCCAGCCACAATCACTTAAAGACCGAAGAAACATATATTTACAGATTTGGTGACAGCTTTGGTTGACGGTTTCTTATAACGTGTATTTAATGAAATGACGACACAAAAGTATAACTGTCACTTTCCATGGAGAAGATATCGGCATATTACTTGAGTCCTTCTTCCTTCGTACTCGCAACGCAAATTCCATTAGATATGTTTCCAGGATTGCACGCTGAGTGAATTATACTGAGCGGCCATGTTTAACATTGGTTCCTCATTTCCTACGGCTTTAGTGTCATCCGTAGATGAAACCATTCAATTTCCATACGAAGTCCAAATGTGTTGCTGATATATCGACTCCATTAACTGCTTTCAAAACACGTCCAATTTCCATATTTGCTGATGTATCCGCTTCCCCCAAACACTCTGCTATGATGTATGGCTTCTTCGTCGGATAACAAAATCGTTGACTTGAAGTAATGTTGTTTCCGAAATTACAATGTGTAGAACTGAAGACATTTAGTTTTGCTTTTTCGTCACGATAACTGATATGTTTCCAAAACGCATCCTACGAATGTCATATTAATTCTAATAGAGTTCGCTTCGTAGCAGAGATACTTACGTATTTGTCCCAGTTACAGAAGTCAGTGTCCGAGCCTAGATAAAAGCAAGGATGGTGCTTGCTGGTTTTCTAAACAGGTATGCTCTCACCATTTGGAAGATCAATGCAACACTATCTTTTTACTCTGCATCGGGACTTGCGTCGTATCAACCTAAGCTATGTATACATCGATATCATGGGGCGCTCTGCTGTAGAGTAATATTTAGTAAGCTTGTCCCCAGACCAATTCGTGCATGGAGTTATTTCGATCCTCATTGGGTGACCCCTATTGTGAATGTGTGCCAAGCCAAATCAAACTGTTTAAGTAATACATGTGTGCCCCGCACTTGTGGCCGTGTGCTGTGATATGCTAAGATTAGTCAACATCAATAATGAGAGTGAAGGAAATTGAAATTCATTATAAATAATACTAATAATGACAATGATAATAACAATAATGATAATACAAATAATAACAACAATAATAACAATATTAATTATGGCAATAATAAGAATAATAGGAAGAATAGGAAGAATGAGAAGAACAAAGGAAGAAGAGGTAGAAATTAATGATAATCATTTGAGATGAGTGTAAGTCTCCCTTGATGTACAAACTCATAATTTGTGTTATTATTATGCATCTTCAAAACAAGGTTATTTGGAATTTATTACTGAACTAAAGTGGCAGCAGACCAACGGTTGAAGCTGGGAGAAAATGAAACGCTAGCTAAGTATCTGGATTTTCGCAGCGAACTGTACATATTTGTAGAACATTAAGGTGGCGGTAGTTTCAACCGTAGACGAACGACCTGGAACTGTCCAAAGGACATGGCAAAGAAATCCATGAAAGAGCCGAGATTATTCAGACGATAGCACTACTGAAATCAACAAGCATACTGGTAGAGTCATTGGGTATTAAGGACACTTGCTGTCACATGGTCCCCCGTGAAAACAAGCATTCACTACTGTTGAGAAAACTCGAAATAAAGATCTAATCTTGGGTGCAGCCCCCCCCCCGCCGGTCAAATAGTGCAGAAAGAGGAAAATGAAAATTAGAAAGAAATGATCAATAAGGATGAACGTGGTGCCCATATAATTGGTGCACTTGGAACTGTTCCAAAAGTATTTGCGCTGCGATTAGAGTCAGTGAATCCATTGAAGTATTGAGGTCAGCAATAGAATTATGGAATATTTTGGCGATATCAAACAACCTTCAAAATCATACACTTTTTGGTGGTTTCTGCATTGTTTTTGCTAGTCCGGTGACGAGTCCAAAGTCGCTTTATTTTCGTTACATTGCAGTAATGTCACTTCGTTGTAGCTATCTATACAATTCTACGACTCTCCAAACAGTTATGCTCGCATGCTGGCTAATGCTTCAGCTGTCCCTACTTGGGCTCCACATCACATTTCTACTTATTCAGCTGGTTTGCAATAAATGAATAGACTTTGAGGGAACAATCACCCGAATTGTCGTCACAAACCCCACCCTGCTGCAAAGGGGTATAACTCACAGAATTAACAGAGTTGTGACAAATGCCAAACATTAAAGTTCTTATTGGGGAATCGGCCAGTCTAAGCGCACTGAAGAAATACGGGTAATAGCCAAATAAATGCATGAAGTAATTTCTTTGTATTAGCAGGAAGCAGATTACTTAACCATTTCTTGTGCAGAATAAATTTGGAAACCTTTTATTTTCTGGCCCACTAATTGTTAAGACGGGGGTAATGTCGACTAGAGATGTAATACCAGCGATATGTTCATATTGTTTTTGATGCAGGTTTGAGATTACATCAGTGTGACCTCAACCTGCTTACTCGGAGAAGTAAGTAATCGATTATTTCAGCCTAAATAAATTAGCTCTCTTTTACACTGTTCTATAACTGAAAGGCGGTGCGGAGTAGCCAAGCGTGTAATGAAATGATGCATAGATTTTTAAATGGATTTGTAACATCGAGCGACCGAGGTTTGTGAAACCTTACAACTTAGAATCGGGACCAGCTCCCCATCATTTTACCAAAAAGGATTTTACTGCCTGTTGCTTTTTACAGACACAAACAGATTGTTGCTATCTGTTGCATCCGTAGCATACAGCACTCCCAAGATAGAAAGCACCATACGCCACTGATAACATGCTTTATAACAATGCATATTCTCAGTAATGCATTAAAATTATTCTAACAATTATTTTAAGATAATTACACGTGTCAAATGTGGAAAATGAGGATATAATTACAACATTATATAGAATGGAACATTGCGTTGAATCAAGTGGATTAAATGATTAAGGCCGTCAAATCGTTTTATTCTTAAACTAATTAGATGTCGAATTCTGGTGGAAAACCTAAATCTATCTAACTATGCACTCGTTTACATATAATGGTATGTGTAGACTGAATCATTTAAAACACGTATTTAAGTGAATCTGAATCGTTCAGTGTTTGCAACTACGCTCTTTTCTTGATCATGAAAATAGCAGTAATCTTTGTCTGGACAAGGTTTTGTCATGTGCCTGTCACATTGTTTGTCTGAGATGTTCAGCGTTTCTTCCCTGCCACTAGTACTAATACCATGCCTTTTCTCCGTTACACGGAGAGAAATAATACCAAATGTCCAGTGAAACGTTCTTGCCCTGGACATCTCATGAAAACCGTACCATGGGGACAGCATTATCTCATACATCTTGGGAGCAATCAACTACATGACGTATCTTTCTTCATTAGCACAATTTGACGAAGCGGATTAAGTAATGGTAGATGCAGTATGTTATTACTCGGTTTTATAACCTCTTAATGACATAGTGCTCGGCAAGACTTACGAGATTATTTACGTATGGCTCGGCACTTCTGCCTACATTTAAATATGCGTATGCAGCTTTTATATATGCGGATTAGTGTTGCTTTGCGTAATACTCTGAACATTCTGCTAAGATAAACATTCTGGGTCGATACTTACGGCTGAATTAAGCAATTTAGCCTGAAGAATGGATCGGCCGAAATATTCTTTAAACAACATCAAGAACAAGGAATTCGATTGTCCGAACAATATTTGAAATGGTAATGATTCTTATCAAAGTTATAAACAATACAAAGAGTGCACATTCCGAAATAAAAGTGAGCTTGCGACTAGACTAGAACTCACGACTCGATACTCGGTAGCCCGTATTCCATATATGCCGCCTTAACCACTTCGGATTTGAAGTCTGGATGAAAAATGGGTATCACAATATGTAGTCATTCATCCTCTCCGATTCTGTATGCCATTTGTGTTTCATTCGCTGGTAATAGAGTTATCTTTTTAGAAGTGTTATGTAGTACTTATGTAGTCCATTATCGTCAGTTTTGTTACAGCAGTTAATGGGTATAGTACATTTGAGATCCTAGGAAGAGAAGACGGATCCAGTTTCTGTGAATAATACAACGCAAGAGACGTAATTCACACAAAAATGAAAATCCTTTAATATCGGCGGTTCCTCCTTTTCTCACTCCACTCTGCTCAAGCTAACAGTACACTGAGTGAAAAAGAGGTAAAATAAATGTAATAATGTAGTTATAACCGGAAAAATGTTAGTATATCTATTCATTAAAGACGAGAATCAATGTTCCATAATCTACCTCTTTCAACTTGAAGACGTATGTGATTTTCTCCTGTAGATGTTGAAAAATGGATGTAAAGTGTTTTGGCGCTACTGCCTGGGCAGATAGGATCCTGATAGGAGGGTGGTTTGCTCAGGTGATCAATCACCCACTCCCGGATCCAGTGTATATCGTGGCATATCAGTGACGAGAAGATAATGTCAAGATATCTGTTGAAAGGTCATACCATAGCGAGAAATGCATTTATGCCATTCCCAAGGGCATAGGTATGAAGTGAACATGAACAGTCTCAGAAAAAGTTCGCCGATTGTGTTTGTCTTTCTGGTAATTGTTACGCCATTTCGCGCCTATAGTCCATTATCAACGCACTTATCCATTAAACAGCAGAACGGAGATAGTAGAAAACATTCATTTTATATCTGACAGAAGAGCTCAAGAGACATTAAAGTGGTTATAAAAATCAATGCAGTGACATCCATTCTGATTCCCAACCAATTGAACCATTACAAAAACTCAGAAAGATTTGAAAAGATTGTTTTGTATATTTAAAGTGTACTTTCCTGCTGAGAAACTGTTAGATTGATTGTCTGTTGCTTGTGGGAATATATGAAGTAGCTATAAGCTTCTATTGTCGAAACACATAGTTAGGGAAAGTGGATACGAATATAATATTTTCAAGAGACGAGACTAAACGTAATTTTTGAAGATGTGAGAATCATTGACACATAATTACATAGTACTTTATATTTCTTATTTTGTAATTAAACTACAGTAACCGGAAAGCTATAGCGATGTATAAAAGCTTAGTTTATTACGGCACACATGCCCAGGCATAGAGCACTTAGCGGGGTTCGAACTCACAATAGTATTAATGGTCTACGAGTCCAGCTATTTAACTAGAACGATATTCATTAAGAGTAGCTCATTAAAATGCAAGGCAACGCACGAGGGGCACTCAGCAAGGTTAGAACTCTATATTAATGTTCCATGAGACTAGTCCCTTAGACATTAATCCACGACGAGGCGCTTTGATATTTACAAAGCTTACCAAAGTACAGTGCATGTCCGCAGGCTGGTGTCACCTGATGAGAATCGAACTTGCTCACGGTGGTAGTTATGATTAGAGAGAACAGTTTAGATGTACGGGGAAAAAGATGATATATCATTTAAGTATTCGTTAGTGAAACTAAATGACATACGCACACATTACTGACAGTCGCATACACAAATGCAAGCTATCATTAGTAGTGATGTTTAAGAGGCTAATCACTCATGGAACTTCTATCCAAAGCCAGTGTCGGCGCTAGGTCAGATTGCCAACCCCCTCACAAAAGTAAAATGCATTTAACGGTTAGTTTCCCCAGATGTACCGCGCCGCAGATCTCCGGAACCACCCCCTGCGGTTGCAGGGGCTACGCGCCCCATGCGCCGCCTCTGTCAAAGCCCAACACAAAGTGTTCACTACGACATAAGTATGATCGAATTTGACATATTCTATGAATTGGTCTTTATATCTTTTCAATTTTTCTAACATTAGTAGTGGCAACACATTTTTTAAAAAAATTTGTTTCTCATATAATTGAAGTCATCCAAAAAAGCATAATCGATAGAGCGCCCCAT
>VCCN01000353.1:627300-638138 GCA_006491835.1 Architeuthis dux | reverse complement strand
AAATATCAGTGCGTAACAGAAGGATGGAACGCATCGTTTATTGCAGGTGCTTTTACCATTCATAGACCATAAAAAAGAAAGGCAGAACTCTCTGAAGAGATTCCGAATTTAGCTAATCCCATAATTGTTAAGCAGAAAACAATCACGAGCTCCAGAATGTCACAGGAAAAAAAAAGGAAAATAAACCAAAATATATATGTTTCGGTACCTAACCAAACATATATTTAATTAACCCTATCTCTTATACTGGACATATCTCACATGGTGTAAGTTAAAAGAACAATGCTCGTATACGTATAGCACACATGTGTATACAGGCATATGTACAATTTAAAACAATACAACATGTAGCACCCTTCATGTAATGAAACACAAGGGTCCGTTTAAGGATAGACTATATAAAAGGGTGTACTTGACTATTGGGGAAGGGAAATGACCAAACGCTGTACATAAGAGTATGTCTTCCTGCGGCCAGAAACCCAAACCACCGGTAGTCGCATTCGATCACAGCCAGCTTCCTACTTGCCCGGGAACGAACACACCAACCCATTTGCCACATAATTCTTAATGCTACTAACTTATCCCTCGCCGTTTTCGACTAGAGACAGGTTGTACCCGGTCCTTTGAATTTTTCTGTTGATGTGTCCTTCTTCCAGAGAGACAACATTAGATTGGCAAATCACCGTGTACCTCACACCCGTAGTTTCATAATAGGTTTTCCCATACAATTCTTACGTTTTGAGCTCGGGAAGGGTAGTGTCCCTCCCCAACAAATTCTTTTTAACACTTCGTATGCAATTCCAATCTACAGTTTATGTATATGTTTCAACTGTGGCAAAATAAAATAACGAAACGCTTATCACAAAATAGATTCCAATAATATGTTGTACATTTCAATGCAACATTTTTAAAAAGTATTTTCCTCATGAATCGTGTTCATTCTAGATCTATAATATAATGAGGCACGACTGATATAATTAGGTTGTTCATTTACTGTCTCTAATAAGGAGACGAAATTGGCAATAAATCTAATTGTCTATAGTTCATCTTAAATAATAATGACCCACCCCCATGAAAATAAATTTTAAAAATATCTTCTCACGGTCAAAGTACAAAAAAGGATATATTTGTTTTCCAAGCCTCTTCATGTCAGAGGTCGAACCCCTACGGCGCTAATTAGTAGATATAAAGGACAATCAAAAATACATTAAGGATTTTGCCCCAATGTCGCGTGGATGGACGACGCGAGTTAACGGATCAATGACACTTGGATCAAAGAGAGATGTTGCTGATTGATAAGTAAAATTAACGGACATGCAGAAGAAAGAAATAATGACGAGAGACAAAGAGAAACAAACCAGATATGTAAACAACACGCATCAATCGAACCGTCATTTTGAGAAGAGTCAGCCAGAGAGAGGATTAGCGACACGCGTTAGCCCCGGACGCG
The DNA here is from genome assembly GCA_006491835.1 of Architeuthis dux. Classification (NCBI taxonomy): domain Eukaryota; kingdom Metazoa; phylum Mollusca; class Cephalopoda; order Oegopsida; family Architeuthidae; genus Architeuthis; species Architeuthis dux. The sequence goes on along the minus strand of VCCN01000353.1, from coordinate 636,688 downwards.
TGCGAAGCTAATTAGGCATGACCAAATACGCATATGTTTCTTTAGCTTTTCTCTTTCTCTCCGTATACGCCTTGTCGAGTTAACCACTCGTCTTTTCCCTCGGGTGACGAATTGTACACAGTGTTGTATTTGAAGGAAACTGTTATGTTTTGGATGTATATGTCATGTTATTACGGCGAGAACCCGAGTACTAGACAACAAGAAATAAAAGAAATTCAGACTGTTTAAAACACGGCCGTTGCTACATCATTTTGGCTGCACCCCAGCATCTGGTAATTGTATGTATGCATGTTATTTAATAATATGCTACAGATCTATTTATTTTTCATTTTTGTTGATTCAAAACTCAACTTTATGTTCTCCATTCCCATTTCTTTAACAGACGCGTATATATAACTGTCAACACGCATAATGCTGTTGGTTCACAACATATGTTATGTGGCTTATTCGTTTCTTTCCCAGGTTTCTTTTTTCTAAGCTTTGCAGTATGATTCCTATGTAATCATTGAATTATGAAAAAGGAAATCGCAGTCTGGGAAACATCTCGCAGAAGGAAAGAAAGCATTTCCTCTGTGCGTGTTTTTATTTAAGCACATTTTCCATTAGTCCCTTTTGTCAGTCAAACTATTTAATCAAAGTTTCACTTCTGTTGTGGTGTTAACAGGTTACGCATATTTGTCAGGCGGGAGCAACCTTCTTTCGAAGATTAATCAAACATATTTCCGTGCGTAGACACCAACATGTCGGACAATACATGTCAGTAAATGATTCGGGGTGTGTTTGTGTATGCGTTTGGGGGAGGGGGAATAGAAGATATCAAAGGTAAGCTTGAAGAAACTATTGTAAATATGAATTAGTCAATCAATAGAAGCCGTCACGTGACCATCGTCGTTTGGTCGTGTTGGGGGTGATCAATGAATAGGTAACTTCTCTCGTCTTTTATTGGATCACTAAAAACTTTGAATCTTCAAAAAACAAGTGTGAATGCTGCCGAGCACAAAGCATTTGACCAATTTTGCATTGACTCAAATTGCAAATTGAACACCCACTAAAAATATGTGTGTGGGGCGGGGTAAAAAAACAAAACAACCATTTTTTCTAGATATAATAATTAATAAATATTATAATTTGTAGCCTTCTAGCTCAATTGGTGTGGCGTGTAAGCGTTATGCATACATACATACATACAGCCATACCTGCTAAAGAACTGAAGAAACCTATGATGACAGTTTTGGTAACAGTTATGATTTACTGTTTCTAGTTTATATACATAAATATGCGCATTTTAGAACTACAGAAAATGTATCACTGTTCTTGAGAGGGAATAACAAGTCCATTTTGAAAATATGTCTTTAGACAATATTTTTGTTGACAGTTATGAAAGAAGGGTAAAGTACCTTTTTTGTTTATTTGCTCCCGCTGTCATGAACACGGTTTCTCTAAAACCTGCCCTTTTGACGATTGAACAGCCAAGTGGGTGGCAATGTAAACATGTCTTCTCGATGGGATAAACAAAAAGTCACAGGTATTACTGCCAGCGTTATACTGGCTAGAGAGCAAACATAATTTCTCACTGAACTGACTTATCCCCTGCCGTTTTGAACTCGAAATAGGCAGTCGCCTGTCCGTTGATACTATCTGTTAATCAGCCCTTCCTCCGGTGACGCAGCACTCCGGTGGCCAATTATCGTGCACCACAAACCCTTAGAAATAGATTCAGAGAAGGTGCTGTCAATTCTAATTCGACATCCTTTTAAATATTTCTCTTTACAATCGTTTTTATTCAACAACTTTACAACGAGTAAAGTTCTAGAATCATTTGTTGTGTATTGTTAGAGATAGATTAACTTTATAAGAGTAACTTTAATCCCGCTCATCTCCAGTCGCATTTCTTTAGCAAGCGCAAATATAAGCAGCTACACAGACATGTTGTGGGCTCACTACGTCTTTTATATCTCTTATTATTCGTGCCATCTAAATGTTCCCTGATTAAGAGACGTATATCAAATCACACACGTATTAAATTGTATAAGAGACGATTGTCAAATAAAGATACACTTCTCTCGGATGTTTTTACATCGAACCGAGTCGTCGATTGATTTATCTGTCTTCACATATTTTATTCTTTACTGCAGCGTCTTGCTGTGTTCAATCGTATATTCCTTTATGTTCCGACCAGGAATTTGAATGACCTCCCTAGCCAATCAATGTCAATTGAGCAAACATTCAGCCGTATTTATCAACTCGGGTGTGCATTTGTCAGACTGTTTGCTGAACTTATTCATCTAGAATGTTATTCTCAGACTTTATTGTCTTCGTGTAAAGATGTCTCTTTTCACTAGCAGAGTGGCGTAATCTTTATCCTTCCCTTTGTTATTAAAATGCACACCATTTTCCTTGATGTGATGCTGTCTGTTCTCTTTTACTGGAAATATTGCTCTATATCCTACCGATCATGATATGGAATAACAACATTAAACACATTGTATAACATGTTCTCCTCTATGTATACAATATATAATGAAATATATTCTGTTCTGTTTTTTATTTATAATGTTCAAGATTCAAATCAAACCATTAAGACATGTATTCTTTTAAAAGACTAGCTTACGCTTGATCCAAATTAACAAGTGATGCCTTCATTTGAAGACTTTATATCATGAATGTTACAATCATGAATGTCTAGTCTCACAGATCAAAGTGGACAAAGGCATCAATATTTCTCATGGGTATATTATCTATAATTACTTTTTATTTATCACTTCAAACTGGTTTACCTCTATTCCATCACTCCTCTCGTAGAATTAATCGCCATCTGCACTAACGACGTAAACACTGCTGATATTCATAGAAGTGGGGGAAAAACACCGAATATTGCAAGTTTTCTTTTTCCTAATAGCTTTTTCTGCAATGTTCGGTATTCAATGTGTATGTTGTGCATTAAAAATAAAATAGAAAGACGCTGTCAATGGTCAGAAATTAATGCAAGCATTACTAACAAACAGTTATTGTCAAAACTCCAGTCCAAGTATGGAGTTGACTTTGTTTTCTACCGTAACAACAACAGCCCTCACCTAATCTAGGGAGTACACTCTCTCAATATGTGTCTATTACGTCACGTTAAACCAAATCGATATTTAACATTAGCATTTCCCTACCGTGATGTGAAATGGTGAAAGTGATTGGTAGGCGGCTCTATTACCGACTGAGCCACAATGACAATTGGTCATTAGATTAGTCTGGTTATCATCCTAGGGGGTTTGCGGTCGGACCCCTGTGTGTTAGGCGACCCAGGTTAATAGATTATGATCTTATGAGTGACAATTCAAACACAGGATTTTGATGTATTGGTTGATCAAAGAGGGAGAGTTATTGAGAAAGTAAAATTAACGGAATTGAAAAAAGAAAGAAGGGAATAAAGAAAGAATAAAGCGATACATAAACACGTAGCCATCGGCTTGGGGGTCAGAGAGAGAGAGGGAGAGGGAGAGAGAGAGAATTTGGGTGAGGATCGCGTGCTTAATTAGGCATAGCTAAATAGACTTCCTAGGTTTTTCCTAGCCTGTCTCTCTCTCCGTACACATTTTGCGAATTGAACATTCTTATCCCTCTTGGGACTAAATGTAAACGATGTTGCCTTTTGAAAACTGCTATCGGTTGCGGTTGAATATATCTGTTACGTTTTTTACTGCAAGAACCGAAGAGAATAAAAACAATTTACTTGGGCTTTAAACACGTTCGTCTCATCCTTCTCTTGCACGCTTCATCCTTTTTGGTGCATCCCTGCATCTGGCAATGCTATATATGCATGTTAATAACAAGTCACTATGCTACAATATATATAGAGAGTACACAAGTTGCAGTAAACATCTTCAGTCAGAATAGAAGAAGTGTAGTTTGACCCTGCAGCAACCAGGCTTGCTAGGTGTATTATATCTCTTTGGTACTTTGATACAAATATCTAAAAGATGTTCAATGCCGTTAGCTGCTGTTAATCGGCTCAACTTGTAGACATATCAAAGCCAAAATAAACGACTTGAGTCTATTGTATTTTCTCGTCTATCTTCCTCCGTTTCTTCCTACCAAATAATTTACTACAGGTTCCTCCGCTATCCGAAAGTAGAGCATTTCTATAACAAAATTACAAATGGTGTAAATCGAATAGGCAATTACCATTAAGTAATGTGAGAGAGAAACATCAGTGTTCCAAGACACCCACAATTATGATGTTAGTTAGGCTGAATCATCGGAGGTTGAGGTATTTGGAGGTAAAGGAGGCTCAGGTGTAGGGGAGAGAGGAAGAGGGTGCGCGTTGCCTCTATAACGGCTCGCTGCAAAACAAACGTTTAACGCTTTTTTCGCTTTCCGCCCATTTTTTGTAAAACCAAAAAGGTGTCGTAAACCGGACTTTCGTGTGTGTGTGTACTGACTAAAATATGTATATACGTATTTGAGTATGTGTATGTGGAAATACACAGTCACGTTGATACGGATAATACATACATGCATATATACATTAATAGCTTGTAATAGGTAGCTAGATAGATAGATATATATTGTCAGTATTCTATAAATAGTAAAATATAAAGTCACCGCTAAATTGATGCCATAAGTATGTATGCATGCGCGCTGCATATGTGTGTATATCCATAATAAATCAATATCACGGTTATTCTGTATTGATCTGTAGATCTATGTGCTTTCCTAGCTTCACGTCTTTTCATTTGAAATCCTTATTTCTTGTAAAGCATGCTTTATGCCCCTTTTCCTTCTTAGCTGTTTTAAAAAGCTGTACTGCAAAGCCATTGTTTATAACTTTCAGATTAGTGAAGAAATCGCTTCAATTATCGACAATTACAGACAATCAGTATCTTTCAGCAACGCTATAATTGTAAGCTTCAAACAGCCGCGAAGGATCTTAACTCATGTAATTAATAATCAGGACCAATTATCTCCAGTTCGTGTTGATTGCCCTTTGTAGACAACTACTATACGCTCCACCATGATAATAATGTGGTTGTACGTTTCACCAGAATCTTTTGATTTTTGCGCACACGATAGGAAACGTTATTTGTCAGTGCTTCCAGTGATCGGATATATGTTATAATAATTATAATATTTATCACTGTTTCCGATAAAACTATATTTCCTTGGGTTTATATGATTTTGTAATTATGACCAAATCGTGTCTTCGGTTTGTAATTATGTTTTGCATTGTTTATTCTGATTATCTATTAATCCATCTTGTTTAAATCATCGATCATTCTCGGGAAATATGTACTGGTAGTTCAGTGACTTCAATAAAAATTCTAGGCGCTTATCTATGGATTAGCTGTGTCTGAAACCCATCATATCACAGGTAGGATTTATTGAACAAATTAATCAAAGATTCCATACATTCTAATCATATACTGAGGCAATAAACTCTGATGCTAATGGGGAAATGGCAAAACAATAATCACGGTCGTATCTGAACCCCGCACATGTAGGTGAGATTTCACTACCAAGTGTCTTTACCACTATATCACCACTCTCCTGCTTGACTCTAGTTAAGAAAAACACTTCAGGTTATCCCTGAGTTGTAAAACCATCTTCCTAAAATGGATTTGAGCAAGATTTGTCACTCAACCTGCCCATTGTACAATGTAATTCAAGAAGAAAGGATGGTAAATGATCAGGTAGTGATACCAGTCCTAGATACACAATATAGCTTTTACATGTATAACGTAAATGCATTGAACATACTCTTACTAAAGATATGTATTGTAGATGATTCTGCTATAGTATTGCATTGAAAAGCAGGAGGAATGGGGTTGTCAGTGGTCAGGAAACAATGCAGAGTTTACTGGTAAAAGGAGCTTGTATATGTATACAGTAAAGGCAGTGTAAGTGTTTTACTATAGACATGTATTGTAGATAATTCTACTATATATACTCATTGAATATCAGGGGTAAGGAGATTGACAGTGGTCAGAAATTAATGCAAGGTATACCGACAGAACAGAGCTATTATGGCACACGCAAAATAGTAAATATCAAAGATACTTCTAAGATGTCCCTAACATTCTGCCAGGGATGGCATTTGGATCGTTTTGCATCAACCTAATATTCATATATTGTAAAAGGTGTTTACAATTACCAGTACTTTCCCTGCCATCTTACTAACTGATATACATCTATGTTCATCACTTCTGAATCGAAAATGATGAGTAGCGTTGAAATGGTCAAAATGAACATCCCGTATAGAACTTGTAAATACAGTCATGGGAAATGGCTCCTATGCTATAAGCATTGGTAAATTGTAGATTTATCAATACTTGCTAAATTGACTATTTCAACAGTTCATTAGATTAGCCGATTTACATAGCGTAAATCGCCCTCAGGATGGGCAATTTGTTTAATGTTTATGATTTACAGGCTATCCTGGAAGATTGGCGACCTTCCATTCGCTGTATATTGCTTTTGTATGTAATAGATCTTTAGTGTGTCCCCGATGGCTGCAGCATTTGTACTTTTTTCTCCCATGTGTAGCATTAACACAGATTCTTAGGAAATATATTTATTCATTACTTGAGTTAGAAACATCTGATAATGTGTAATGAATAGACTTCAACGATTCGATGTGTCATCCAAATATATGAATGTTCAGTTTCTACAATATTAAAACGATCAAAGTTGTTTATGCTTTATATACACAAAGTTATGGAGTCTATCCTAAACTTTGTCGACATTTCACCAATGGTGGTTTCAAATATTTCTTCTTGGGTTTTATTTTTCATTTATTTTCAGTAGTATTTATCTATATCAATTCCTGTTATTAAATAGGCGTGCGATTGAAAATGTGTCTGTATGTGGCCAAGTAGAATTCTTCTGGCAATCAATTTCATATCCCAAGCGTCGCTCAGCTAGTTTCCCAAATATCTTCTGACAGATTCCTCCTCTGGAGCATTTGAGACAATTGTCCTGCTGGGTGAAAGACAGAACTGTTTGGTTGGTCCTTGAACATGTATTTCATGAGGTAGCACATGGCCTGCTCATACACAAGCTCAATCATATTTGTTTAAAAGTAAAACGTGAACAGTCTGTTTCGATCTTCGCAACACACAAAAACAGTACAGAAAACTGACAGATCCCTGCTTATTTGAGCAATCATCAGCTAAACCTCTTTCGCTATAAAAAGAAAAGAAAAGAAATGATCAATATTCGGATAAGGGGAGCACACATAATTTAATACGTTATTCGGCTATAGCCCCTTATCAAAATCGTATGCTCCCACCCCCCACGAAACACTAACCAACATTATTATCATAAACCCTCAATATGGATGAATATAATTTGTTTGTCCACATATCTTTTAACCATTGTCGAAATTGACTACGGATACAGAAAAGGGAACAGAACATGTCACTAGGCAACTTACAGTTCAACTGCACATCTACTTAATTTAACAATATTATTTATAAATTATTAATCAGTTATTAAGAATGCAACATAATACACGAAGTAATCACCTAAACTACTATATTAAAACTTTATGGTTAAGATTCATTTTAGTTAACCTTGATGAGAAAAATAGAAAGAAACATGTTTCGCCTGTAATTTCTGGGGCATTTAATAGATTAGGACAGTGCCCCTTCCAAAGACGCATGTTTGGAAGGAGCCGGACTTCATGGCGTGTGGAACAGCCTGCAATAATTGTCATGTAAAATAATATCCGTCCATCGTACGAAACTACGGCTTCGAAGTATTTCGGTTACTTATTTTCAGTGTTGTCAATGTAGATATTTTATATCTAATTTTAGATAGTTCTAAAGAGCTGAAGTCAAGGGAGATAATTCGTATAAACTATAAAGAAATAGCTATACTCTTTATTTATAGAAACTATGAAGAAATATATATACTCTTAGCATTTTATTTATCTTTTTTAGGTATCTCCAGAACCACTGACCAACATAATTCAACCTCTACACTGCACTGCCTTGTGTGCTGAATAATATATCTGGCGAATGTCAACTAGTCGAGTAATCGCAGTACATACACACTGACATATATTTCTTCAATTGTAGTTAGATTACGTCCTAGAATCCTCCAGGTTAGACTTTAGAAAAATCGATGTTTTAAGGTTTTAGAAAAGGGCTTTATCTACAATGTATCTGTAATGGTTAAATGGACCGTTAAGTTCCGTCTGCTTTACGGAAGTGAGGCTTCGAAATATTCGGTTACTTCCTCATGTTCATTTCGTTAACTTCAATCAGTTCAAGTAATTTGCTGTGCTTTCATTATGCTTTGTTTTTTTGGTGGGGGCATGTAGGGCTGCCCGAATGTGCGCGTGGGTCCGCCCGGAAGCGTGTGGGGGTCTGCACAGGGAGTTGGGGTGTTGCGGGCACATTCTCGTGCAAGTCCGTGTCCTCCCTCCAAACTCTTAATGAAAGCACAACATATCGGCAGTAAAATATCAAAGAAGCCTAGACACAATCTTCACAAGGGAAGTAACCGAATACTTCGAAACCTCACTTCCATAAAATGGACGGGAATTACGGTCCAGTTTACGATTACAGTTACATTATAAAGGTTCTAGGTTCTAGCGTGTTAAAAAAACTAAACATTATTGTCGAATCTTCTTTTTTCGAATATTCAAGGAAACAAATTATGCTTTCGTAAGACGTCCGTTACCTTTCGAAAAGTGACAGTTTTAAAGAGAAAGTGCAAAGTACACGTACGTGATAAAAATAGATATTTAATCTGAAGATTATTCACGGATATGCTTTTTATCAGGATTTTTTCGAAATTAATTTTCTGTTTTTGTGCTTTTTCGATAATATGGGTCCTTCTTATATGTATTGTGGTGTTGTTATTATTATTATTATTATTATTATTATTATTATTAGTAGTAGTAGTAGTAGTAGTAGTAGTAGTAGTAGTAGTAGTAGTAGTAGTAGTAGTAGTAGTATTAATTATCTTGATTTGCGGTTTCATATAATCATATACCATGTCTTTCACCTGAGGCATATGAAGGTTTTCTTAGGAAGTTATTGAGCATTTTATTTTGTTATCCTCTCCCTTTTATTTGTTCTTAATATCATTATTTTGCCGTCTACCCACTGGGCACATGTACGCACATATAAGTGAGACACTATAAGGGATTCGAGGAAAGAACTCCGAACATCCAAACAAACACAGAGTTCATGTAAAGAAATACAGAAAGTGTTTCACATATGGACCAATAAGTTGGGTATAAGGCTTAGGAAGGTGGCTATTGAATTGATAGAGTTTATCTGAGTATGTGAGCAGTGTCCATTAGCACGTTCTCTAGTATCTCAGCCACATATGGATTTCCTGGGATTTTTTAAGGTGTGCAACAGTCTTTTTCTTAACCATATCCAGTGCT
>VCCN01000353.1:611243-622296 GCA_006491835.1 Architeuthis dux | reverse complement strand
TATATATATATGCTGTTTCTATATTTATATAATCATCTATATTTTATAGCAGCTAATTATGTATTATCTGGAGTACAGAGACAGACACACAGACACACAGACAGAGAGAAAAAAAGAGGCTATATTGGTAGTTTGATATACATATAAATAAATGAAAACATCTGTTCCTATGTAAGTAACCATACATGTGTTGTATTGATTAATGCCTGTGGCCGTTTTCGCATCAATCCATCTGAATATCTAGACTGACACCCTAGGAGAGCGCTGATTATGTAAACAAAGAAAATACAGAATGAAAAAAAAAGGAAACTAAATGAACAAGTGTTCGAATGAATGAAAACCTGTGAGGCCCCGAGGCAAAACCAGTTGTAGGCCTGTCCAAAAAACTATCATCTGCTCCTGGTGATGTTTCTTGTTACTCTTCCTTCACTTAACGATGTCCGCGTAATTCAAACACACCTCGAGGACCCATATCTGCCTACTTCGTGGCTATCAAGAATAGAAATTGAAATGAAATATGCGCCGATCTCCTACAGTTCTTTAATAAGCACTAAAGGCATTTCTTTCTCTTCAGTTATGGGTGTACTCTCTTCCCCATTCATCGCCTTGGCATGACATTTCCTTTCATCTATTTATGTAAGTTGTGTTATTCATCTCCGAACGTCGCTCCGTTTAATGTATTTATTTATGTACTCATGTCTTTATATATTATGTTTCATCATGCATTTGCATATACACAACAGCTAGCTGGTGGTTATAGCTTGAGATTGAGTGACAGCACGTCTCCTCAAATCTCCAGCTCATTTCTCAGTATCATTGCAGACCACAGCAATGACGTGAAATGGACAGTCTCAACTCTTGTTCGAATTCATAACTTATCCAATTTAATTTTCAGTGTTTTTTTAACTGTTCCAAGTGTGCCGACTATTATAGGCACAACCCTAACCTTCACATTGTACACTTATTGTAGCTCCCTTGTGAAATCCGAGTATTCTTTAAACATGTTTCGCTTTCTTCCAGCTGCCCCATGTGGTCTGCTTGCAACAACTTTCCATAGTCTCACTAGTCTAATATTGAATTAAGTTCCAGTATATTTACTCAAAGATGTGTCCATTAATTTAATTGGTCCTTGTTATTTTTATCAACTTTAATGTTATCCAGGGTTTAGTTTAAAATATTCTACTAACATTCAATTTGAGTTTGCCTGAGTGAATCTCCCATGAGGATATATCGCTTATTTGTTGTTTCCTTACTCTTCTTCGCTATCCTTGGCCCTATTTTCCTCGTTCTCGGCTTATCCCGACTGTTGTCCTAATATTAATCATTGCTTGTGGCAATGGATTAGCTAATCAAATCAATTTCCAATTAACCTTCACTCATCAACTATATTTGAGGGGATTAGGATGACCAAACTATAGCTTATAAGCCACTTTTAATTCTGGCCTCACAGAAATACATGGGGTAGCATCATATTATCTCAAATGCTGACAGGAAAAATGTAGATATTGGCCCTTAAGTGTGCAAAAATGACTTCTCTGTGGACATGACATTTGATTTATTATTCGAAACATTTCAAGCAGCTTAATATTAATATCATCAGAATATTAGGGCAATCTTTCAACAATCTTACAAAGTTTTCTTTTAATTTAGTCATTTCGTTATTGTGTATTCAATCAGTTAACTGTACTATGTTGTTTTTACAAGCCTTCGGAAAAAGTATTATATCATAATTATATCGATTATGAAAGCTAGAAAAACGTATTCATATATGCAATGTACTGCTGATTTTCTTTTAAATAAATACCTCGTGTGACCAGACCATGTCCCTTCCAAGGAAATCACGGAAATAGTTATTGCAAGAAGAAAAATCACGTTTAATGATAGAGAATAGCACAAACTTAGCCAAACTCGTATTCATCTATGGAAATGAAGGAGTAAAGAACAGTTAATGCAATGAAGGCGACGCGGATAGAAATCAGACACTATTTCCTTTTTCTGCACGTATTTGCTGTCGTACATTTAGGAATGCTTAAGCGTTATCTACAGAAGCATATAACGACCATGACAAGTGAATGTAAGTGGTATGTGTGAGTGATATGATTGAAGCAACGTTTAATGCCAATCTGTGAAAAGGGGAGCAATTAATTTGCAGAACTGAATACCGTTTATCACGCGAGGGTTTGTTAAATTGGCGATAACCAGCGATAAGTTGACAACATCATGCTCGTTAATGGCCGCATGGCTTTGAAAGATAGCCCATTGGCAGCTAACTAGGGTCATTAGTACACCGACCATCGTCTTTGTGAATATTGCACGTTAGAGCTGAGGTGTAAAACGCGATATAGATGACGAGGGAGATAATGATGAAGCAATCGTGGATGACTTGACAGAAGGTAAAGAAGCCGATCGGTGATAGTTTAAATTAATTGGTAAATGATGAAGACCTACTGTTGGCAATGGTTAACAATGGTTAGCAAGACTAATAGACCATTACTAATGTTGTGAGTTCGATCCACGTTAGCAACACACCACGTCCTTCTGTGCCTCACTAATCTAAGCTTAAACACAAAACTATATACATGCATATATAGTTGGTGGCCGTTGGAAGCTGGTCAGATTTGAAATCTGTGTTAAACTGCGTACGTGACCAACTAGAGAGATCGAGTTACCGAAAACCGTTGAAGATTTGAAAAGAGGGAGGAGCGTATGACCATTAGCATATATAAGGGGCTAGATCGAAACGGTTAGGGAGGTAGTTGGGGTCGAGACCTGAAACAAGTTCGCACCAGACGGCGTCCCCGCCCGTCAGGGTGGTAGTGGGAGCCGGTTAGATGCAGTGACCAGTGGGAGATTTGAATCTGGAGCAACAGGTCCGAGACGAAATGGCTTCTTTCACCCGGCTGGGTGAAATAGGCAGTTACCAGCTTGATTTTCGTAGTAGTAGCTCTAAAAATTGACCAATTCTTTTAGAAAACCAAATGCAACTGAATTTCCGTACCTCGATGAAATCCGCAGACCAGCCCAGAAATTGACCTCCATATGCGAAAATAAAACCCCAGATTTCAATTTGAAGATCCGTGAATTTTGTCGTCTTTTCTCTCCACACACGTGGGAGAATATTTGTCCGAAATGATTTTCCCTCCACAGAGAGATCGGCTCCCGTCAGCGGACCCGGACAGAGAATCATCATCAGCAGCAGCAGTATCATCATCATCATCGCAGCCGCGGAAGAAATGATCGTCTCTATTCATCTCTCGCTTTCTCTGAAACTGTCTCTCATTCTCCCCTCTCTCTCTCTCTCTTCCGCTCTCCTTCTCTGAGACTATTATCTATGATCCTCTATCTCTCAACGTCTCTTTCCCTCACGGCGACCAGAGAAGAAGTACAGATCGCTGACTATGCTACATATACTCTCTAGTCAAATCGATCAGAAAGTAACACTTATTACACAGGAACAACATGAAGTGAAAACAAGCGTGTACATACTTTTCTAATTGTACTATATGAGGTGAAATTAAGATTTTGGAACTTTCTTTCCAAAATACAATCACTGGGGTCCGGTTTCCCCTTCATGTTATAGAGCGCCAGCTAGTACACTGAGTATTGTAGTTTCACAGACTCCCGTCTTACCACTGAGCTATGCCAGCCCACTGAGTATTATGGTTTCAAAAAACCCGCCTTAGCATTGAGTAATGTCAGCTAGCACACTGGATACTGTGGTTTAACAGACCACCGCCTTACCAGTGAGCTATGCCAGCTAGTACACTGAGTATTGTGGTTTCACAGACCGCCGCCTTAACATTGACATATGTAAGCTAGTCCACTGAGTATTGTGGTTTCACAAACAACCGCCTTACCACTGAGCTATACCAGCTAGTCCACTGAGTATTCTGGTTCCACAGACCACCGCCATGCCACTGAGCTATCCCCGCTAGCCCACTCAGTATTGTGGTTTCACAAACCACTGCCTTACCACTGAGCTATACCAGCTAGTCCACTGAGTATTGTGGTTTCACAAACGACCGCCATACCACTGAGCTATGTCCGCTAGCCTACTCAGTATGGTGGTTTCACAAACCACCGCCTTACCACTGAGCGATGCCAGCTAGCCTACTGAGTAGTATGATTTCACAGAGAAATGTCTCACCACTGAGCTATGCCAGCTAGTGCACTGAGTGAATAAGTTGCTAAGTAAATAAGTGACCTTAGATGTCAACGTTGCAACGCAAGCGTCGAATCGGAAGGTTTCAAAGATGGATACACATCAAATCACACAGGCGACTGAATAAAAGAAATACGAATTCACTGTTTTCGTGTGTGCTACACTCGCTCTAACGGTAGGGTGAATTATTCGATAAACCCAAGCCAGAAGATGGACCAAATAAATAAAAGATAAAACATAAAATAGAAACAGAATCACAAGTCAACCACACCGAGATGGTTTTCTTTTCCTCTGAGATCAAACAACCGGACACGAGTGTGGACTGTGACCTTAATTCCGGGTTGATCTAACCCGATAGCTAAATACCCATGTGGTGCTATTTCTTCTGCTCTCTGATCTAAGATGTTTAATGCTAGCAGGTATATTTTACTAATCTTAAAATCGATAACATCGCACGATTCTGAGCCAAAATCCCGTACTTGACAAAGGAAGTAAGTTCTTGAGATGACATATACGTAAATGACAAGCCTGGCTGCTACAGGGTCAAACTATACCCGTAGTTCTATTCCGAATCAAGATGAGTACTGCAACTTTTGTATTGCATATATAATAAATACAAAATTATAAAAAATATATATTGTTCTATATTTATTTATTAGAATGAAATAATCTAATGTGTAACGGTATCTAATACTTGTCAATTTATCCCAGTCAGTAAGACAACAGGCTGGCTACTCTAGGACCTGAGTTCAAATCACGGTAGGTGAATGGGGATTTTACATATCGGTTTACACCACACATATTTGTGAGGATAGTTCTTGGTGTTCTTGTTCTTGTTCTGACTTTGTCCTGGAGTTTGACAAAAACTGAATGTCTGCATAGCTTATATACATCAAGGTGAGCATCACAAATCCTTCCTTTTTGGTACGCACTTGATCCGCCGAAGATCAATTGAAATACTTTAAACGGAATATATTTGACGTAGATGTATGGTTTGCAAAATATCTCTCACATACCATATTTAATGAAGGGATGCGGGTCGGACATTGGAAAGGTGTCTGCCTCTCTTGAACATAGCCTACCAAAACCTGTTTTATTTTTATTTATTGCTTTCTTTCACCTAAGCCCAAACGCCAAATAACTGGCACATGTGGGAAATATGCAAGTCACCCAGTTGACAGACCACTTATTTTAACTGATCTTTGGCAGGTTTTGAGTTTGAAAATGTGCCACCCTACCGTACGCTATTTACATGGACTGTATCGTGCGTGCAGTACCAGGCTTTGCTGTATTATAATTGCATCGCTATCCTTTTCCCGTTTCCTCGGTTCGTTACTTACTATCCAAAATCAATGTTTGTATTCTTTTGAGGTTATTGGACTAGTCAATAACACTGCTTGTTCCTATATCCATACAAGACTATTCATTTCAAACAATATACGATCCTCATTCATTCTTGAATGATACAATCCACTCAACACTTTACTATTGTATCCTCTTCACTGCCGTTGTATAAAATGTCTAAAATCAACCCGGCATTATGGAGCGACATAGGAAACCAGCACCAGACAGTACCGTCTTGATGTCAACCACTTTAATAGAACCACATATGTAATTACTGTAATGTTGATAGTCTATAGTAAGATGCCAATCTCAAGTAAGGATGGTTTATTTTGTCAAAAGCATCTAGAAATGTTCGGAAAATATGTTGTAGTGCAAAAGGAGGTTTTTGATATGTTTAATATATGAGGTGGATGCAGGTTCGATCCCCGCACGACACTCATATCTATAATTTATTTACACGATTTAAGCCGCTCCTTTCGCAACCGAGTCAAATCGGTGTCGAGCCAATGTATGTTCCTAATAAAAAGAATGTCTTCATAATTATCATATTCTGTCGGATATACAGCATCCATTCACTGAATACTTCATGCTGTCAGCATATAGAATAACACACATATATGCAACGTGGCATAGAGAGATTAACAATATATGCGTTCAGGACTCTAGCTTTACCATGAGGGAATTGTTAGCTCAGTCATAAGAGTTTAACAACAGAGTTAAATCGGTAGAGGTTAAAGAAAAGAAAGCCTAGAGAGAAAATAGAAAGAATGGAAGGGTGAAACTTCACCCTACCTCGAGTCGGTGCTGGCAGTAAAGAAACTGGTCAGAGAGCAGGAATTCGCCCGCCAAAACTCTTTAAATACCCTGACGTACTCAATTCCTGGAAGAGCTTTCGCTGCTTCCCTATTGGTGGAATTGGATGCAACGCCAGGGACAAGATAACGGTAATTTTAAATCTAGGAGGGAAAAAATGGGCGGTAGAAAATATCAAGGGCAGATAATTTGTATTTATTCTTTCAGTTCTAGTTTTATTTTATTTGTCTGTGACCGTTACAACATGTTAGTAACTCAACGGTTTGGAATTTGGTGACGTTTGAAGTTTCAGTAATAAAGTTGAGAGCTTGTCATGACGTGAAAAGTTATAAATATTTATTTTTTGGTGATGAGAAGAATTATATTTTCTTTATCTGAATCTTGTTAGTTTTCCGGTGTTGGAAAGTTAGTAACAGTTCAGGAGAAGGAAAAAAAGTATGTGTGCACGAGGAAAAGCCGATGGCCATGTCTTAACGTAAATATTTGAAAGTTTAGTTAATGTATTTTTTATCAGCATGTTTTTTGTTAGGTCTATGTTGACCTTTTTTCAGTGAGGGAGTTCATCTTATTCTTTTCTTCTGTATCGAAGCTTCGTAGAATGCTGTCGTTTGCTTCCGATAGTTAGCTTTTAAAAGGACGTATCTAGGCCACAAGGACTGGCAACTACAGTTAAGTTGACGTACGTCCTACATCTTTGGGTCTCGGCTGGAAACATAGGCTGATGCTAGCTATTTGTGGTGCCCCAATTTTTACCGTGATTAGATATATGGATATTCACATTTTGAAAATTTATTTGAACACAGGCGTCTCTATGTTTAATTGCTCCCAACAAGCTAAAACTGAAAGCTCTGGACGATGATGATGGAATTGTTGAGAAAGTGGAATCTAAAGATATTCATGGTTGGTCAGGAAATCTAAGGACACCTAAAGGCGTCGGTAAAAATACACGTTCCGTTGAGCTTCGTTTACACGCAAGCGATTAGAATACACAAATGGTGTCTTCTGAGTACATAGTTATATATATTAGTTGTTTGAAAACAATTGAAAAAAACCCACGATACTACGCTAGCCCCACCTCTTTCTCTCTTTACCCTACACTTTTTTTCTCTCTTCCACCTTCTCTTTCTTCTAGAACTTGTTATTTTGTTTCTTTAGATGAAACTCTTCCTATAACGTCTTCCTCCTCCTTTTCTCTTTACTCCACTTTTTTCTTTCTCTCTCCATAAACTGTTTTCTTCTTTTTAACCCTCCCTCCCACATTCTCTTTGAACTTATTATTTTTTCTCTCTTTAAACCTATCTCTTTTATGTTCTCTCACTTTATGCCTCGCTTTCTTCTTTCTTTCTCTCTCTCTCTCTAACATGTTTTTCTTTCTTTCCTTTTTGTTTGTTTTTGCTTCTTTCTCTCTCTGTAAACTTCTTTGACTATTTCCCTCTTCAAACGCCCTTTCACTTATTAAGCTCCGCTCTTGTTTCTCCCTATTACTCCCCTCTTTACAACGGACCCTTCTCTCTTTATAACCTTTCTCTGAAGCCCTTTTTTTCTTCTTATCTTAGGCTTTCCTTTTTTCTTCCTTTTCACTTTCCTTTCATCTCTTTCTTCTTTCCTTCCATCTTTCATTATTCCTTCTTTTTTCTTCCACTTTCCTTTCTTTATTACGTTATGTCTTTCTTTTCCTATTTGCGTTCTACTTCTTCTATCATTACTGCCTATTCAGTTCCGCTTCCATTAACACCTTTTCTTTACATCCAACACAACATAGTTTATAGATGTTAACCATGTGTCTCTTGTCCATCAACAGAAACGCAGTTTCTTTTCCGCATTATCTGGTTTATTAAATTATCCACTTTGCGTTAACTTACTGCAGGTTGCTATTCAAGTCGGGAGCACTTAATCAGAGATGTCAAATATAAAGTTGTCTAAATGGTTTTACCAATGTAGCCACTTTGCTTGCGCATGATCATACCATTGACGCGAGAATAGACGTCATTAGTGGTTTTGGTTGGGGAAAAGCAACACATGGTGAATAGTCATGCGAACATCTAATGAATAGTGTTCGGGTTCAATTAAATGTTCATTGATTTTCCATCAAACTAACACAACTGTGTTACTGTGTTCTATCATGTTCTCTCGCCCTACTCAGAACGAGCTTTTTTCTTTGCTTTTGGATATATTCAACTGAAGTCATCTTATTTTCCCACCCTTCTGATTCTATTCAATGACATTATAATTTGTATCTTACCTTTATATTACCGTAAACCGGGGTAACCTCTTACATTTTCAAGCATTCATCTTTGCTTGTTTTTAAGAAAAGTATGTATTCTTTACTAGAAGGGGGTGCAAGGGATGGGATGCCACACATATACGGTAGAAGTCAGTAGAAGTAGATTAAATATCAGACAATTCTCCTTTAGCAATACAGTGCCGGGACTATGGAATATATTACCGGAATATGTACTGCTATCAAGAACGCTTCAACTCAGTGGAAACCTCCAATGTCATCTATGCAATCATAAGCAGAAGTAAATGAGTTTAACAAGAATTATTATATTTATTACACCAATGCAAATGTTTAAGGCACTAGATATTGTGTAAATATGATTGTTATAATGCATGCTTGACTTTTGCACGTTATATACCTTCTTCACACTAATATAAATGCTCTAAATGTTCTAAATATCCCTTTTATAGCCGGCTGCTTTTGATATGTATTTAAACTTTAGCTTAGTCAGGCACGGATCGAAAGTGAAGACAGGATGCTGTATTGCACCGATCTTCCAAATACCTTTGGGGTTATCTTGAAGATCGGTATTCAGAACCCTAATTCTTACCCGAAGCTCTGATGCCGATACGCCTAGATATGGAACTTCCTCAGACAACAAACAAAGCTCTGGCCGACTGTGTTTCATTTCCTGACGTATTTTACCCATAATTTCTCACCCTAAAATAATTGTATTTATTTACTTGATCACGTAATTCTTTTTCTTATTTCCAATCTCTTGCATGTTATCTTCATCAAGGTGAAGTAATGGCTACCGACACGAGATTGAAATCTAGTGTAAGCAAGTATGACCCACTGTATGCTCCAGATGTCACATGGTGTACTTGACTATTGACGGGGACGCCTGACTTAACCCCTGGGTGACCCGATGGGTGAATAATAATACAATCTTCTTATATGGGAACATCAAGTCGGGGTTATATAAAACAATTGTACTGCACCATTATCGTTTATTAACTAGTAGAATATCACCCGTCATATGACGGTTTTTAATACTGGGAATATACTTATACATTATGGATAATAGCAGGTTTTCTCTTTTCTGGTCATCCATATGTATATGTCCTATAGAAGCAGGTACATCTACGGGGGCTTTCATCATTTATGGGTAAGGAAACTTGACTCAACACTCTTTACTTTACAATTTAAATGATTATACAGGTAACAGGCACCCGCTAAAAGCAAATGTATTTTGCGCTCTATTTCTAGTAAAAAGAAAGAAATTCCAGTTAATTAAAAGTGAATGATTTTCATCAGATCCTAATTACTTGAATGCTATTTTATTTTGGGAACACTTATAATTACGTAGATTATATTCTCAACAGACACAGTAGAAAGCAGATCTCCAACTTTATTGATCCTCCATTCCATGTACAGATATGTTTAAAAGAGTTTAACATCTGTTTTAAGTACGCGACTCTTTCTTTCGGACCATTATGTTCGCGTATATGTTGGTGCTACGTGTGAAACATATCAAATTTGTAGCCGGACTACTCACTTAGATATGGACATATATTTAGTGTGACAAAGATCAGCGTTACAAAGACACAAACCATGGCGCCCATAGGTACAGATAAGTTTCCAACTTTAAAACCTCTCGACCTCGGTGAGAAGGCCTGAGGGGGGGGCGTTTGAAACCCCCCTCCACAGCAGACGCCCAAACCTGTATCAACATTTATCTCCAAAGCACAGAAAGAAAGTCTTACAGCCGGTGCACCATTTTGGAGCTAACCTCATTCGGTTAGTACAATGTATGAAAAACACTTTCTGGTTATATTTCTCTGCATAGAACATAGTTTATGTATTACTGTCAACTGACAATCCTGTTATTCCAAACAATAAAGTCCTTATGAATTAATGAAAGGTGATAGTTCGTTCGACAAAGCATTATTCATTTTCCAAGTCATGTGATCTTGGTCCTTTGACTCGATATAAAACAAAACATAAATAGCTATTTTATCCAAAATATAATACCGAAAGGCAGAAGATTTATATAATAAAAAGCGAAACACCCTAGAGGACAGTTTCTAAAGTATTCCATGCCACAAAACCCATTATTGTTTGCCTTTGATATACGTTGTAAATGTTAAATGGGTATCTGTCATTATAGCTACAAGAGAAATATATGATATTATGTGTTGCTGATGTTAGGACAGTTCGATATATCAAATATCTTTGTAAATGCGTTTTACTAGACCTGTGGACATCTTTCCCACTCTGCAAAGCCTAATGTTTCGTATATGCATACAAATTGTTTAATGTTGCCAGTTCATTGAGGATGCAGCCAATCCCATGACAGTGTTATACGAATAGCTTAAACCCCCGCCCTAGCGTGGGATTCCCTGCTCGTTCCAACGGTAGGCTTAAGTTGGAGCTCAAAACTATTTTTTAGGGTACCTTAATTTAATATCTCGGGCAACAATACACGGTTTCAGCTACGTAACGGTCACATA
>VCCN01000353.1:601041-611175 GCA_006491835.1 Architeuthis dux | reverse complement strand
GATAGATAGATAGATAGATAGATAGATAGATATACATGAGATCATTATTATCGGCCGGGACGCCGACTTCACACTATTATTATTCAGTTGCAAATCAATCGGACTGTTTTATACATTTTTTTAATTTAACGTAATTTAGGAGTACTTTAAGTCAATACAACTGGTTACAATACACCGTTTCGGATACTTAGAGGTCGCAAACAGATAAACAGAATCAGTCTGTTAGTAGTATGTGAAAATATAGAGAAAATCAGAACAATAGTATCTGTGTGAACGTGAATACAGACCCAACAAAAAGTGTTTTCTTGCCAAAGCACATCACTCCAGTGATGAGTGTAGTCCGAGATGCGAGTGAGGCACCTGGAGAAACCAAAGGTGATGGCCGCCACTTCGATGTCACCTTTGATTAGCGAACATATGCGGCGAGGGAATGCGATATGCACGTACATTCGCCCGATACAACATACAGTAACTGATCATTGGCGATTGACCGGGCGGGAAAGATACCTTTGTCTCTCAATAAGTATGTTATTGGTTCCCGTACAAGTGAACTTCGTGATGTATCCCTGGGAACAATTGTACGTTGAAGGGCAAGGTTTGCACACATCGAGAAAATTAGGCCGCAGCCTCCCAACGGTGTACTTGGAAACGTCCGTCAGTAGTTGTGTGACAGCCGAACCAAAGACGAAGACCCCACAGTGCTATACAGCCGACCAATCCACGGAGGCACATACTTCTTCTTGTTACCGATCACACAGACGTACCCGAATCCCGGTTGTCGCGTAAAGGATGTTTCACACACAGTCATAAAGAGGATGGGTATGATGTGGCCAACATCTGCGACCAACGCTTCGGAAATGGTGCTTTCATGGTACGAGTACATGATACTCTTGTCGTCGCAGAAGATACCTCTTTGTAACGGCACCATGAACAGCCTGAGAATGATGGGTGGCAGGGCGAGTATACGAATGATTATAACATCCACAATTATTCGGTATATACTCCTAGACATATGTTCTGTAGCGGACTGATCCATTTGTTGCGAGTGATCGTGTGTGTTATTAGTTCGTAAATAGACAATCAATAGGTGGATAACTCGTTGTAACGAATTGCTCGCACAGTCGATCAAAGGATCGATTCTCCTTTAAAGCGAATCAATTTTTAAAACAATTTTCCATGTGTCTGTATAACATATTATGATTATTTTACATGTTTTATTTTTATTTTTAATTATTTAAAAGAAATATCTTTTTGTCTGAAGATACCTGAAGAAGGCCGGAGGTTAACACTGCTGAAATGTCATGTTCTTTTTGTTTTATATGGTTGAGTAGGTTAATCTCTTTGTAGACCTTTCCGAGAAGAAGAATTCCGTTAAATTTTCAAATCTAATGCGACAATTAAATACAGTTTTTGAATCTGTTAAAATATAATGTGAACGTTGATATTTGTCACAAAGCTGGTTTTAAATCTATTTCCTTCCACGTCCTTCTTTTTTATAATTTGTTGATTAAACGCAACAATTTTACGATTAAAGAAAACATTATTGAAAGCCGTTAAACGAACGCTATTTTCACTTTTATTTAAACACATTGTTGTACCTTTTTAAGAAAAAATAGACCATGTGTTCTTTTCTTGCTATGGACAAAGAATTCATAATATTAAAACCAAATCAACGTAAGGAAATTGTTCCGTTAAATGCTAACGCGTCTGACACGAGAAAAACTAAAGATTGATTCAGCGGGCTTCCGAGCGCGTTTCGTTTTGGATGACATTCGCGTTATGTAGATCTATATCATGACGGCACGTATCTTCATCCTGCTTTGTAAAATAATTCCCAACCGATTTTTTAAAACAGAATCTGGACGCATAATCAGAATTTGCATAGAATGTCTACTGGTTATTGAAAATTGTCTCACAAGCCGAAATATATCTGTTCAAGAAGTATACATTTTGAATGTTGCAAAGTTTTTTCATATTAGTCTTAAAGACAAAATGATTGCTGCGATGCCTACGAGCGTGCTGCGATGCCTTTGAGCGTGCTGCGATGCCTTTGAGCGTGCTTAAGAACCGATCTGACACGTAGGCAGATGGAGTATGCTGAACAAACTTAGTCTATTTTCTTTTTAATACAACCCACAGTATGCCGACAGCAGTTTCGTTCTGTGGACGATTCAGAGTCAACCTGTTTGACGGACATCAGTTTTGCCGAGTCGGCATTTCGCCGACTACCTTTTCGTCGAATATGTTTACTATGTACCATTTAGAGGTTAGAAAACGAAAAATAAAGTTAAATTATTGAGAAATAATTTTGTTTTACATCTTAAATAACAACACTGGAAGAACAGGATGATAAACAACTTATATTATGAAATTAATCTTTGTGAATGTTTAGAGAAATAATCACGCAGACATCGACACCCTATTTTAAAAACGTAATTAAACTTGAAAAAGAAACAGTTCTTAAGTTTTTCCTTGGCTTTGCTAGAAAGAAAGCAGCACATATTTCAGTCAAAATAAACGAAAAATAAATTTTCATTAATTATTAAGTAGAATATCGCAATGTTTCTAAGTCATTTCTTGTTTACCTTTAGGTTGCCTGTCGATTCTTCGAATGAAACATTTATATGAAACTTTTATTTTCATCTTGCGTCGACTTTCTACCGAAAACATTTCTTTTTTTTATTATTCCTATAAGTTATATAAGCATAGATTAATTAAGCTTATGTGTAAGGCATGTTTCTAGATGTTTAATTTGTCATGTTCTCAAAACAACATATATATTCGAATGTTTAAGAAATGTTTTTCAAAATAATTGTGTGTGGAGGTTAACATGCCTCGTTGACCTGCTTCGTAGCCAATTTTGTATTTGTGCACATTCTACTAGTTCTTCTTTCAACATGCTGAATTAATGTTGTCCTGTATCGAACACACTTGTATCTTCTATTACTGACCACTCTTTTTAATTTAATTAAATACTGATATGTGTCTCTATATCTTAGAGACGAGTCATTAGCATACCAAATATCGTCGGACTTGTTTTCCTTACAGATATTACATTTTACAACTGAGGACGGCCGTAGAATGAATAGGCCGAAAGGTTGTGTCAACAACAAAGAGGGGAGGAAAAGATTAGACTGAACAAAGGTTTTTATATTGATATTTTTGTTTGAATATATGTGTCTTTCTTGTATTTCTCCTTTCATGTATTCTGCTGTTATATTTGCTTAAAGCAATACCAAAACAGTATTCAAAATATATACATGCTTACATTTCAAAGGGCACTAAGAACATCACAATATTTCTAGAATGCAATCGACTTTTAACATTGACTATACATTTCTCGTCAAACAAATAACTCTTCATTACAATGGTGACCTCAGACTATTCAATGTTTACATTTTCCAAGCGAACCATTAAGAACTGCATATATTTCTTAACTTTCCCCACAATCTATGTATGCTTCTATTTCAGCGTTAAACAAAATGAGACCGATTGATGAAGCGTTCTGACCTCTTGTTCACTGATCTGCCCTATTGATTACAATTTCAAAACCTTTGCGCTTTTAATGGTGAATTCCTGTCTTATTATCAATCCATCCAGGCACGTATTTAATTGTCAGAGACAGCGCATGCGTCGATGAATGCACATTACAATAGAAAATAATAAATCATAGGTGTGATTACAAATACTGGGATACTCCACGCTAAATTCGCCACAACGAACGATCTGACAAATGTTACAAACATACATCTGTTAATTTGTTAGGCAGCAAACAAAATACAAAATCCGACCAATCAGCACAAAGGTAAGGCTATAGTAGTCGCACTAAATGTCGCGGTGTTAAGATAGCTGTTAGATTGATTTTGCGCCGATTTCGTTTACGCTGTCTCCTCTAGGAATGCATCCCTAGCGTAATATCAGGGCAGCCTAAGTACTAAGTAAAGTGTGCTTTGCTACAGGACCACTGCACCGATCTTATATTAAGTATCCAGCCATTGTGAATACCTAAAGAAAACCGGTTGCTTGACCGTAACGCAACTTTAGCAACCAATTAGCGGGGGGATTACTCTGCATGAATGAACTGGCACTCTTCTGTGGGCTTATCTATCCTGCAGTGAGACACCATTGAGTTGGCGTGTGTACTGTGTGACCGTCCTCTTGTTCCAAATGCAAAGCAACACACAAACATGGAGGTAAAATGGAAACTGTTTCCACATCTGATGTATTCTCAAAAACCTGTCACCCTCCAGCTATCACTTTTTTCACCTCGTTTCTGGGAAATGTGCTCATTTTCCAAAACGTCATGATCTGCGTCTCTTTTCCAAGTCAGTGGTTACGTTATTGATTTCATTCATTACATTTCTGTTTAATTTCCATTGCGTCATACCTGACACGGTTCACGCTGATAACCGTCGTAACCATAGCAGGCTAAGAAGCCATTTCTTTTCTTGACGTCACAACACAATAGACAGCTCGGAGACAAAGATGTACCCTTAAGACAAAACGGTTTTCCACAGTCATGATTGTCACTAAACATAACTTTGAACTTATGTTGTGACATCGTGTTAGCTTGAAGTTGAAGAGTCAAGTGTATCGTGTATGTCAATGTTAGAAAATCCAGCGCATATAAAAGATAGATGTATTAATAGCATGATACTTTTCAAAATGACATCTCAAGTTTGTTTATCTGCTATCTCTCGATGACTGCTGGTTTTTCCCAGAGCTAAGAACGCCGTTGAAATGAAGATGTCAGACAGTGGTCGAGATTAGGAAGAATATGACGAGGCAGTTGATGATAATCCTGAAAGTTTACTTTGCAGACTATTTGGAAAAGTGTAAGGGAGAAGTGTATAAGGTCCTAAGGAAGGCTATTGTTTCGTTAAGATGGAATGACTGGATGAGAGGACATAGGTATGGTGTATTATTAACGCTAGACGCGTGTCTCCTCCGCCTCCCTTTTCTTCTTTTCCCTCCTCTTTTATATCTCCTTCACTCCCTCTTTCCCACTTTCTCCCTATTTCACAATCTCTCTTTTGTTTATGCCCTGTGCGAAATAAACTTATGTTTAAATGCAAAAATATATATGTGATTCGGCTACAAAACCTTCAATTCAGAAACTAGATAACAATAGAGTTTTTTTTAAAATGTAAAAGGAACACTATATTTCATGTTCTAATGACCGATAGAAGTATGGACAATAAAATAAATAATCGTTTTTATTTTAATTAAAATGAAAATTGAAGCAAATGTACGATCGGCGCTCAGATTTCCTGTTAGAATCCAATTAAATAATGATTTGTGTTTTAAAGGTAATTAAAACATTCAAAACGTGTAAATATTTCCATTTTGAAAATTACAGATTTTTGAGTTTGTTATTTCTACCGGTTTACAAATTACACTTGAATAGCTGTTATTTATTTATACATTGTTTTTGTAGTTTTAAATTTAGGCTAAACTGAAAATCTTCACGTGCGAATTGAAAGTACTTGTTAGTTCCTGAGTACTTTAGGCTTGTATTGTATATTTCAAGTTCTTATCCACGGTTGACAGAACACTAATATAACATCCAGAGCTAAACTGCATTAAAAAGGCCCTCATTTTCGCAAGATCTGGTCTAACAATTGTGCTATTTCAACAATAAATCCAGTCTCTCTTTCTCTCCATGTCTCCTTATTTGTCTCTCTTGTTCTCCGTCTTTCTCCCCGACCCCTGTCACTTTCTTTCCGTATTTCTCCTCACTCTCTCTGTATGTATTCGGTGTACTGTAAATATCAAAACATATTGCGTAAATATAAGTTGCATGTAAAAGGATATACACATAGTTATTACCTTACACTTTCCTGAGAGAGAGAAAGAGTGAGAGAGAGCGTGAGAGAGAAATACACGTTTAGATAGACGTACATATATATATATATATATATGTGTGTGTGTGTGTGTGTGTGTGTGTATGAAGAGAACATTAATCACACATTACTGCATGAAGAACAGACGTGTATTAAAAGGCAAAACAAAAGAATCTAATTGCTTCAGGCTATGTTTTGGGTTTGCTGAGGACACTTTGAGTCATAACAAGTCTGATGTCCCCAACGTCGTTTCCCTTGGATAAAATAAAAGCTCTTGATGATTTGAAGTATGCAATCGGTGCATTACATTTCACATTCTCCAACGTGGAAGAAATTATAAATGGTTTTAAAGATTCGCCATTCCTTTCACATACTTCATGTATTGTGTTAAATAAGATAAATAATATTTGTTTCAAGTATACTTGTTGAGAGAATTAAAGAAAAATGAATCATTATCCATATACCGGATCCAGTGCATCAAATAATTGAAAAAGGAAAATAAATCTTTAGAATTGAAATAATTCTGGATTATAAAATCGATAACATATATCTATATAAAAGGCAATGTGTACCCATACACACGCATATGCACACACATATATATATATGTGTGTGTGTGTGTGTGTGTGTGTGATAACATGTGTGTGTATGTGTGTGTATGTGTGTTTATACTACACTGATGTGTATACTTCACTCTGATCCTAGGCAGAAGTGCCGGGGAGCGACTCTTCTTAGAAAGAACTCACTTTGGGATTGTTGTACGAGGAGACTGGGATGGTTAGGGATTCATGGACAGGCTGATAGATAGATAGATAGATAGATAGATAGATAGATAGATAGATAGATCTCATTGCTCAGCACTGAAACGCTGGTATATGCATTACCATATAATAGGATGATACCCAGGATCGCAGTGCCAAACTGTCCACAGTGGTAGTGAAGTCGTTGACGTATCTTTGAAGTTTACTCAGCCCTGTATTGCGTGTCAGTCAACTCTAAAATGTTGTTTATAAGCTATAGGGAAACTTGACAAGCTATGAAATTGGGTTCCTCGTGCACTTTCAAAAATGATAATCGGTCAGCGTTTAGATACTTGTCTTTCCCTTACTCGACATTTATTAAGAGAATCCAAAACGAAAGAAAAACGTGGATAGATTCTGGACAGGCTTCACCATCTCAATATAAACGTAATCTACCGTTTTTGGCCGGTTTCACATGGAATTATTTATTGCGGGTTGCTGGATTCTGGTGAATCGGTTACTGCGCCATGCTACCGTAAGCAATTGGCCTGTTAGAATAACGCATTTGAATATAAAATACTTGTTTTCCCTGGGAAAAACGTCGGCCGGTGATTATGTTGCATGAAAACGCCAGTCCTCCTCAAATACAAATGCTACGCAGCAAGCGTCCATGGAGCGTTCTTCCACATGCGCTGTATTCTTTTGATATGTCACCTTTCATGCAGCACTCCTTGTCTGGTCAGTTGTCCAACACGTTCAAGATATCAAAAGATTCTCCAAAGAATTCGTCAAATCGAAATCAGAATCTGTATTTCATGTTGGAATATAAAAATCAGCTGAAGTGTGTCGCCAGGTGATAGAAGGTCAACAAATACTTTGATGGCTGAATAATGATGCTATGAATGTATACGAATAAAATATTTTGACAAGAATGCTGGAAAGTCTTGCATCACTCAATATATATATATATATATATATATAGAGAGAGAGAGAGAGAGGGGGGGAGCGCGAGAGAGATGATAATAGAAAGAGTGCATGGAAGATAATTGTGAACGTGAACAAATAGATACATACATAGATAAGTTACCATTGATCAAAGTTCGCCTGCTGTGCAGTTGCATTCCGTTCCCACATCACTTTTCCATTTGCTCCGAGTGTTGGGTGATGTCGTATTGGGTAGGTAATGGATTCATTCAGAGGAAAAGTTGACACATTGTCGCTTCTTGAAATAACTATAACTGGAACATCATTGCATGTGAGGTGGCATGATGACAGAAGAGCCAAACCAATCTTCCCTCTTGGTCATTATTCCGAAATGTGCTGTTTCTGATAATAGTACGTACCACACAAGAAGGCGGAAATAATTGATTTACCTTCGAGGATTAAGATTCACCACCATCGTAATCATGGGTTTTACATGTACATGAGTGATAATAAGGCTCGCGAGATACCAAATGGGAATTGGAAATAAACACGAATGAAATAAAATGTAAGACATTTTAAATAGTTTGACGAATTTTGAACATGATTGTGTGGCCCAGTCACCTGGTTGACTTATCAAAATGGGGAAATGTGTCGATTTTGGAGGTTTTAAAAAAATAACTGCGCAAAGTCCCTTTGGTTTGGGTTCTTTAATATCTTATGAACAGTAATAGTTATTGTTTAAGTTGTCTGAAGATGAAGCATTTTGATCTCTAATTGTTGACTAATGTTTCTATTTTATTTCATTTTCGTTGCTTTTTATCGATATGCTCAGATCACCTTACATTCTACGACAGTCAAGTAAGCAGAATGGAAATATAAATAATGAAATAGCCGACGACGAGATTTGAACTCGCATCCCTTATCCCTGTGGATGTTCTCTGAGCCTCTCTTTCTTGATTTATCTAGATTTCATACCCCCTTCGTATGGAAGAATTGTTTAATCAGAACACGAAATTTACCAGAATATATCTTTGCAAAGTTTAACACATTCAATACTTTCTGATTGGACACTTGTGCGTCTAAATGTCACAGCAGAATCTTTGGAGAATGTATCGTCTCAAAAATCAGATTATGAGACGTAAGATCATAAAAGATAAAAGGAGGCGTAATGTGACAAAAGAAGATTGACGAAGTTTTAGAAAAATGTTATGTGACACATACAGTGAATAATTGACAAAGAAAGAATGGGATGAATACAGATTAAACAAACGTAATATTATCATAGAAGACGAGAGCGATAAAGATGGGTATTTACTAAGCTGATTTTTGTCTGAATGAGAGGGACAGAAGTACACCATGAAGATCGAGTACAATCGCCTCGTAATGGTCTGCGAGAATAGCTTCTTTATTACATTGTAAGTTTCACCCGGGGTTATAATTCACTTTACCAAGCAGCCATCCATCTCAGTTGCTGACCTGGCTAGAAGCTACTTATCATCGGTGATCAGATAAGAATCGGTGCTTTTAGTGCGATATTATCGTTAGCAGACCGACCGTGTGAAAGAAAGAAAGGAAGAAAAGAACAGAACAGAAAAGCAAAAGTAACAAATCCTAAGGAAACAAAGAAATAGCGTAAAGTAAGCGGTCACGTTAAAGGTAAAAAGAAACAAAGAAGCAAAGAAAGAAATGAAACAATGAGTGTAAAAGAGGAGGAATGAAATGCACTGAAAATTAACAAATAATTGAAGAAATCCATCAAAATGATCTTCCATTTTGTATTATATTCAGAAATCATTTTAACAGGGTCCCTTGTGTCTCATTAAATGTCCTCTTGGCTCTTAATGATTTATTCATTAGTTGCGTCGTCATGACTCCATAAATATCATGAAGTGATAGTTGGCATTTAATTGTGAATAATCAGGTCCCTTATATGGTTATTTCTTTTACAATCAACCAGGCAGGAGCCTTTACGTCCCAGGGGTGAATCGACTGTCAATTAGGCCTTGGTTGTCCCTACCCCGACTTCCCATTAAGAAGATACTGTCTAACTCCTAACAGGATTTTAGAAGATAAATATAGGTGTCTAAATAAATAGATATGTACATAGAGATATATGTGAACATATGTCATATGTCACGATTTTTATAACTTTACTCCAATCGGTTAAGATTCGTAACTTCAGTCAAAGCTAAAACCCTATTGAAAATGTATTATCAGTCGTGCATTTCCATCAATAAACATTCATTACATTTGGAAAAGTGTCAGTTTTGACAAGAATATTCCATTTAGGTTTCACACTGGGGTTTCTATTTACCATGTAACTTTACTTTCAGTCCGTCGTACCGTCGTAAGACTGTCTTGGAAGTAGTTCAGTTACTTCCATTTTGAATTTTATTTTCAGGGACAATATCGACTTAATTAATCTTTGATGAGATATATACATATATACATCGTTAGAAAGAGAATTCTACCAGCCTCCCAACGGTGTATGTTCACAATTTGTACCTGTTGGGCTTAAAGCTAAGTATTCAGCATTTTACGAGGAAACTTCAAGTACACAGTCCAAAGTCTATGGAATTGTGGAATTAATTATTGTTGCAGGTACACACACACACATACACAGACAC
>VCCN01000353.1:581645-600293 GCA_006491835.1 Architeuthis dux | reverse complement strand
AAAGTGCTCAACTCGAAATACTCCGAAGAGTGTTGTGTAAATAGCTAATTCCCTACAATAGCATTACCCCTGTCAAGTTTGATTGTAGCAGACTGTAATTATGGGACAATGGTTCACGTAAATGCTCACTTTTCTACGTTGGATCGTGGCATTCCGTGATGAGACTATTCGTCAAGCGGTCGCAGGCCTTATCTGAAATCTACTGATTCCGTTTTCTATACCAATGACATCAGGCACCCCCACGCTCACACACACACTGTATATGCGTACATGCATGTGTACTGAAACGAAGTGGCGCCTGGTTATGCGTGTGTATGTGTGTGTGAACATGATAGATAATCAGATAGATAGCATGTTAGTGTCTTCATAAAGTGGTATAATGCAGTATCACTCTAGAGTTTGTTGACATTTTTAGAAAGATATACGGTCTAAAAATAACCGATAGAATACCAGAATGTGCAAATTAAAAGACCGAAAATAAACATGACGAGAGAGAGAAAAAACAAACCTGACGATAGAAAATATATTTCGAGCTGAAAAAAAAAGAAAACAACAGATTTTGAGACAGCTAAGTGTTCTTATTGAAAAGATGCCAGCACATAGAACCATCAAATTTGGGGTTAAGCGAAGGATCAAGACCCAATTCAAATCGAAGATCAAGATTGGGTTCAAATTGGTCTGTCTACAAACCGTTCTTTCTCTCTACTCTGAAACTCGGACACTGAAAGATATTTCACTTCAGAGCACTCAGTTGTGCAATTCGAGTGATGTGCGAATGGCAAAGAGCGATCGATTTTTTTCTTGTGCTGGTAAGTAAGAATTTGACCGAAGGATATTCCAACACTTCTTGTTTACAACCGCATATGCATATATTAGTTTATTGTATTGTACTGTACATATTTTCCAGCTAATTCTAGTATCAATAACTCGTGTTGTGAATACACTTCATGTCATTGGCACGAATATAGCACAATGCCACGCATTTAGGGAAGATCATGAACATTTCTCCAGGCGAAGACAACACAGCATGCCATTAAATTAAGCATTTCTCTATGTTAGCTAGTGCCGATAATATAACCATCTATTATAATGAACAGTGTGATTTCTATCTGTTTCTTTCTCTGTCCGTAAAAATGGACTCTTCAACTTAAAGGTACCAATTCTGATAATCAAAACATATCGTACCCGCTATTTTAGTTTAATAAATAATTTTCTTAAAAAGATCTCATATAAATTCAATATATCCCTGAATGTTTCCATGAGAATTAACTAGTCAGGGAATATAGCTGTTGAAAAGTTAAGTGAAACGCCTGCTTTACAGACAATAAATTAGATACAACCTTTTTGGGAATGTTGACTACTTATTTGAATTGAAACGCGATTGTTTCATTAATTTATTAATGAAAATGACAATGTATGAACGTCGTGATTTACATTGCAATCAGTTTCCGCAGTTTACATGTGGAAACGGGTCTGGTTAGTCACTCAATAGAAACCGCCACGTGACTTTTGGTAGCATGCCATGTTGGGGATGATCAGTTGTAAAAATTGAAAAGAGGGGTGATCAATAAATCAGTCACTTCTCTCGCCTTTTATTGAGCAGTGATCGCGATTTTCTTTTAAAAAGCGTGTTCACTGCCTGATACAATCTAAG
Organism: Architeuthis dux; assembly: GCA_006491835.1. Lineage (NCBI taxonomy): Eukaryota > Metazoa > Mollusca > Cephalopoda > Oegopsida > Architeuthidae > Architeuthis > Architeuthis dux. The sequence goes on along the minus strand of VCCN01000353.1, from coordinate 598,639 downwards.
GGACCACATTAGCATAGAGTTACATTGTAAATTGAACACCCCGTCTAAATACTTGGCGGGGGTTCTCAAAAAGCAAAAAACAGCATGTTTGCTAGACATAATAAGCAGTAAATGTTAGCACCAGTGGTGCAACATATACATAGATAGCCAACCAGACTCACTTTAAACCGAAGAAACGTACGTTGAGTGTTTAGGCGACAGTTTTGATTTGATTTTAAAGAGGCTTTTTCAATAAAGCACTTCATTTATGTTAGTGTAAAATCTTGCAAAACTATGATACCCACGTGCAACAGCTCAATATACCCATTGGGACGCATCAGATGAGAATATTTCTCTGATTTAATAACAATATATGTGCACTGGTCTAAGTTTAAATCTTTCGGTGGGTATCTGGCTTTTAGCAGGATAGGCAAACATTGTAGACCATCAAATAGATGTAGCTGATATGCGAATCTTGGCGAAAGGACACACTTATATAGCAGCGTGTAAGAATGAATTTCCTAGCAAAATATATATTAAGTCTAGTAGAAATCATGTCCTCTAGCTACAGAGCCAAGACGGGTGGCGAGAGATAGGTGGATACTTAATAATTGAATACTTATAAGTTTAAGTTAGACATAAAGCAAACATGATGGAGCACACAGTATTGAACGAACTGTCGCGAAATCTCTTCAAATAAATACAATAAGCACTACACTTTTCCAGTGAGGAAGAGAGAATCAAAAGAAAGAAATACTTAAGAATGAATGAGAAAACGTTACAAAGAAAGGAATTACAAATAGAAAAGGGAAAGAAAGGTACATAAACTGACAACAGAAAGAAAAAAAGAAAGAAGCAACGGAGGGAAGTAAGGAAACAGGAAATAGAAGAACAGAAACAGTAGATTAGAAAGAAAGACAGAATCCAATCTGTACAGAAAGAAGGCAAGTAGAGAGACGGGGAAATGGAATATTCGTAAAATATTGTGATGTTTTCTGTTTCTCTGTCAGTAGCAATGGACACTTCCACTTAAGTGTATCGATGTTGCTGATAAAATATATCTTGCCTGTCATTTGAAACAATGTGTAACAATGCATCCGAGTGGTAAACCGTCCAAATCATCCTGTAGAAACCACGGTACCTGACGAGACGTGGACGATCTTCAAGTCGCAGCTGAAAGTGGGAGGGTTGGTCATGTCGAAATACAGCGAGACAATGCGAGTATAGGTGATATAAGAATTCGATTTATTTGCAGTTTCTTTAAACTGCCCGATAAAACTGCGAAGACAACAAAGCGAATTACTGTTTGCTACATTTACACTTCTTCCATCTTCCGTAGTCCCCTTCATCCTCCCGTCAATTGCCGCTCATCATAGTAGCAGTCGCACTGTCCAAGACCTTCCATTCAACGGTCAGCGATTAAGACCCTTAAACTAATTGGAACTCCACATTCAAAACATGCCATTTGCGTCATCACAGCAAATCAGCGCATAGAAAGCACACACGTTGTCTAATGCTCTGTTACCCCCATTTTGACCCCCATTTTGGGGAGATCTTTCCAATTAAAACTTACTCTAATTCACTTTTATGTTTTGTACTAGCCTGCAGAAGGCTTTATCTCTCTTACCCATCCTCTACCACACCGTTCTCCAACATATTATCTTTTCTCGAATACCAACATTGCTACCTTTTTTTCCGTTTAATTCTCCATCTATGAACTTAGTTAGATTTTCGTCCTTTTCTTTATTTATGTACTTAACTATGTAATCCACGTTGTGCTTCGTTATACAGAAAATAATCCCAGCAAATAACATCCACACATTTATCCTTCAAGATTGATTTTCACATTTCAAAATACTACCAGAATTACAAAAATCGAAAAGAAAAAGGAACATACAGAAATGGAATTTCAAAAAGGGAGGGGAAGACAACAACAAATCAGAAATCAAAAGATGCATATCCAACATTCCCATCATGTGCGCACCTGTGTAGCTGATGTCATAAAAATGCAAGATCCCGCTGCGTTCATAAAAATAAAATCTAAGTTCATTTCAAACCCTACCAGGGAAATCATCAGCCCTCTCTAATGAATACTTTCCGTCGTTTTCCAATGTGTACTAACGTCCTCGGGGCTATTTTTGCCCTACAACATAATTCTCTAACCTGCGAGCCTTTCTCGCTACAACACATCCTCTTACTTTCACAAGCATGTAGTTTTAACTTAACCACCATCGATCCGTTCCGTCGTTCCATAGACACATGGAATGCCTGGAATAAAAACCCGTACGTCCAAAAAGTGTTAACGTGAGACGAAAAAATACATCATGCCCCAGAATACCAACTTCTAAAGAATGCAGAATATTTTCAAAACATGAATTACAATTACAAAATTAAAAAATAAACCATTTCCTTCCTATATCGAAGAAGAGAAGAAACAAAATGTTAAAAACTTGAAACAGTTCACATTACATAGAGAGTACTAAAAAAGTGGTAAATGCAGGAACGTGTTCGAGAATCGAAAGAAAAAGAAATACTTCGCTGTGTTGGTGTTAATATCAGGTGATATTTCTTTCATCAACTTCTTTCGTTTTTCAATGTATTTTAATTTTTTTTATAGCTTCCGTTTTTTTATCAAACTTTTTTTCCTTGAAGCTTCAATACTTCCATTGCGTTCATCATCTGGCTTTGATTATTTTTCTTCTGGCCGTTGTGGTATATTCGATGTTCTAGTGGATTGTTTGTTTTTCATCTTCTGTGTTTTCATTATTTATACGCAGATCCGAATCGATGCATACCGCCGGCATGACTGGCCGCGCCGTCCAGAAAAGGTTATGTAACTATGCAACCTTGTGTCAAAATGATCCTGGAGAAACTCCGGTACCTGACGAGACGTGGACGGCGATCGTTGATTCTCGTTCAAGTCAGCCAGCTCGTTACAGCTGAAAGGGAAGCTGGGTCATGTCGGAATATAGCGAGACAATACGAAAAGTTCAATTTATTTGTATTTTGTTTTAATCAGCCCGATTAAAACGCGTACACAAGTAAGCGAATTACTGGCTACTACCCTTAATTCTCGTCCTTCCTTTCTCCCACCTGATGTGGTCTCCCACCCCCGGTCATTCTTCAACTGCCGCTCATCGTAGTAGCAGCCGCACTCCCAACCCATCCATACCAACGGTCAGCGGCTCCCTTAAACTAACTGGAACTCAAAATTCAAAATCCATGTCTTACTCTAAGTCAATCAGCGCATAATAAGTCCACACGTTGTCCAACGCTCTGCTACCTACATGTTGACCCACATTTCGGGGAGAATCTTCCAACTAAAACGTACTCTAATCCACTTTTGCTTTTTGTAATACCCTGCAGAAGGCTGTATCTCTCTTACATATCCCCCACCACACCGCTCTGCTACAAATGGGCAATTCCATTGAAACGAATTAATTACCTTTTTTTCTTTGAATAATCATCTTATACATTCATATATATCATTTCATTTTTTTCGTGAGGTTTAATTATATTAATTAAATTGCAGAAGTGTGCGTGTTGCAAAATTCAGGTTGTCAAATGTAGATTAGGGGGGCAGGGAGGCTTTCCTTACTTAGATTAAATATGTCTAACCCTTATACCTTTATTCAACATCATGCTACGCTGAATACATATCTATCCTCGCTTTTATTTTAATGTTCTGTGATAAAATGTACACGATTCAATTTATCAAACTGTAGTTCTTTGTTGCATGTTCAGCTTTATCTTAATTGCTTACTCTAAAATCATTTCCAAAAGTCGTTTTATGATTATTGCATATCCAAACTGTTCTAACCGATACCATAGAACTACATTCGGAATTATATTGTAAGCTTTATGAGAAATAAATTGCGCCACATGTTTGGCAATCTATCGTTACACACCAGGCAACGCATTTATAATTTTCCAATTTATATAATAATACGACACGAGCCGTTGACATGAAATCAATTTTAACCAGTACAGATCTGGTTAGTTACTCAATAGAAACCGTCACTTGACCAACGTATTTTGGCAGCATTCCGTGTTGAGGGTGGTCAATTAGAAAATCGGCTCACATAAAAAAGGTCTGAATTTTCAACAACAAAAAGAAAACAAGCGTGAACACTGCCGGATACAAACTAAGGGACGAATGTGTCATACACTTACATTGTTAATTGTACTCCCCACTAAAAGCCTAATGTGGGGTGCGGGGTGAAAATCAAAACAAAATGTTTATTCTATGCATAATAAGGAGTAAATGTTTAAATTTTCAGCACTCTAGCCCCATTGGTGCAGCATATACGCACGGCACATACATACATAGATAACCATACAGCCAGACCAACTTAAAAAATGAGGACACCTATATTGATGTTGACTGTGCTGATGTTGACAGTTTTGGTTGACGGTTTCCAATATAAATTTCCTTTTCATTTTGGTGCATTTATAAAATTGATTTGATTACTTCTCGATAGTGTATGGTACGCAATTAAAGTGCAGGTTCAATAGTTGGGCGAGAAGATTGATTAAGGTTCAACATTTTATCTCAATGGAAAACGAATGATTGCGAGCAAAACGGTGAAATGTCACAATATCTCATTTTGTCGACAAAGAAAACGCCATATTGTGTCGGGAAATTTAACGCCCACAGATGGCTGTGAATCAATGAAGAACAATCAGTGTATCTCGATTGTTCGTCTGTGTCAAAGAGTACAAACTAATTTCTTTTGTAAGAGCCTTCTTTAAAAGCAAATAATTAATCATTGGAAATATGCAAAACTTAATTACGACAGGAGGAATCATTAAAAAGAGTAAAAACACAATGTTATAATTGCAGATAGGAGCTAATGCGTATTTTATATGTACACACCTAATATTCTTTACTGATGAACGCAATCAGGCTTTTAGCAGAAGTGGAATGTTTCCGTGGATTTCCAATTCACGAAACCCAAGCTTTTGATTCACCATTGACTCCGTATTATGTATAGAAAACAACTCTCTCTTTGTTTTTAGCCAATAGGTTTTTAGTGCGGGTTTCAATTTGCAATGTAAGTTCACGCTAAGTCGATCCCTTAGCTTGTGTTCAGCGGGATGCACGATTGTATATTGAAAATTCAGACTGTTTTAGTGATCACTGCCCAACATAATGCGCGAGAAGTTATTCATTCATTGATCACCCCTAGTTCCAATTTGTTAATTCATCACTTTAACACGGAATGCAGCCAAAACACGTTGGCCACGTGACTGTTTCTATTTAGTGACTAACCAAAACAGTTTATTTTCCTTGTATCTTCGCACTTACAACACTTTCGTTCTACGATCAATTACATCGGGAGGATTCTGGTGGATGATCCGTTCAACATCCCATCCACTAGCCACCATAGAGTTTGCTTTTAAGTCTGATATTGCAATGTTCACCCTTCCTTTTACTTCAAATCCCTTAATTCAAAGTCCAGAACACCGCAGAAGAGAGGGTGATGCATTCAGATATGTTTCTATCAGTCTGAGTGCATCCATGAATGTCAATTCAGATAGATAAATAGATAGATAACCAAACAAACACGGTTGTGTTTTAGTGCAAACTGCATTTAACCCAGAATATGTAGGCAGGTTTTCGACTATTCTTATTGCCACCCATGGGGTATACTGCTCCTACACCATTTTCTGTATTAACAAACTAAATAGGTCTGACAGTAGGGAAATAATTTAATGTTTAACTGAATTTTGCAATTTTTGTTTTAGCAAGTTTCGGCACTCAACCTGTAGTTTAGCATTTGATATCAGAACAAAGGCCATTCTCAATGATTTGGAATTGATGCAAGCATAAGTGACAACATAGAGCGGTAGAATGTAAATGTAATGCTGATGATTTCTCTATAGAAATGCATTGGAAATCAGGATGAAAGGAATATACGTATGATGTAAATGCATTGCTAATGATTTTATTATATAAAGGTATTGAACTCAGGTATACCGGGTGTGTCAGTAGTCTGGAACTATTGCAAGAGTTACTGACTATTATATGTATGATGTAAATGCATTGCTAACGATTTCATTATAGAAATCCAACTATTACAAACCTTACGGACAGAATAGAGATATCGCATGCTTACAAATCAGATGATATTTCTTTCATCAATTTCTCGTTTTTCCCATCTTTTTCTGTTTTTTCTAGCTTCCGTCTTTCTTTTTTTTTCATCCTTGAGGCTTGAGGCCGTTGTGGTGTATTTGATGTTCTAATGGATTCTTTTTTTTTTTCATCTTTGGTGTTGATTCATGCACAGCCCCAATGCATATCCGAATCGATGCAAACCGTCGGCTTGCCTGGCTGCGCCGACCAGAAAAGGTCATATAAAAATGCACCCATGTGGTGCACCGTCAACATGCTCCTGCAGAAACTCAGGTTCCTGACGAAACGTAAACGAGGATCGTTGGTTCTCGTTCGGGTCATTCAGATCGTTAAGTCATAGGAAGGTCTGTCATGTTGAAATATAGCGAGACAATGCGATGGGGATATGAAAAATTCAATTTATTTGCAGTTTTTTAAACCGTCCGATTGAAACGCGAAAACAACACAGCGAATTATTGGCTGCTACACTTAAACTTCGTACTTCTTTTCTTCCACCTCCTGTGGTCAAACATCATCGTCCCGGCTCTTCGTCAAGGAGCTCATCCTAGTAGCTGCCGCGCTCCCAATGCCTTCCATCCGTCCAACTGTCGGCGGTTAACACCCTTAAACTAACTGGAACACCAAATTCAAAGTTGACCCACATTTTAGGGTGATCTCAAACTAAAGCTTACTCTAATCCACTTTTGCCTGTTGTACTACCCCACAGTAGGCTTTATCACACTTACCTATCCCTTACACCGCTCTGCTACACGTTGACTATTCCACTGAAACGAGTTCAGTACTTTCTTTTCTTTAAAATGTCATCTTATACAATCATATATATCATTTAATCTTTGGGGATTAATTAGATTAATTAAATTGCAGGGGAGTGCGTGTTGCTCAATGAAAGGATTCAGTTTTAAAAGAATGTGTTTATTTCCCTCTGCTATTTTCCTAATACTTACCATAACACAACTTTTCCATTAATCCTATGCCATATTATTGTTCCCTACCAAACACAAATCATATATTGACATTCTCAGTGATAATCCGTTTGCTCCCTTTTTACAGAACTCAGAATAATGTTTTTAGATCACAACCCTCCCTATTCGTTTTTGTTTTGTCTTTAAAATCGCTGCGTTATCGAAGTATAGAGCAAAGAAAAAGATGAAATAACCTATATCTTTTCAAATACAATTTGCACATTATTTGTCGGTTGCAAAATTCGTTTTGTTTTATTGACGGTTTTTCTATTATCGATTTCTTCAGCATCTTCTGCAAAAATGCTGATAACCCCAGTGGATACTATCGATGAATAGAGAGATATATGGGGGGAAAGAGATCCACAAATGTGTTGAAAAGTATTCTTTTATATTTCCCATGAATACTAACAATAGTACCTGTTAAAAATGACGGGAATATTCACGAATGGATCGGCACTTCAGACTAGTCCCAGAGTATTTGTGAGTTCTGCCTATGATCAAAGTGTCATTACCAGGCACTTTCCCTAAACTTGACCCTGTGTCATATTTGCCGTCGTGGAGCGGTACATAAAGAGAATCTGTTCTTCGAGACCACCATGGCTTCGAAGTTCGGAGAATCACGGCCCGTAACACAGGATATCTTAGCCAGCTGGCCGGGAAACGGTCGCTTACCGCCCGGGATTTGTCCCGGGATCTTTGACCAGGGTGCTCAGGTTTCGTCCTGAGAAGCCTTTCTACAGGATTCGTCCTGTAACCACTGACCAGTTTATCCCGGTCCACGTGGCATTTGTCTCATTGATAGGGACTTGGGATGCTCCCCCCTCAAATGTCTGCAGGACCACACCCTAAAACTGACCTTGTGTCATATTTGTCGTTGTGGGGAGGCAAATACAATCTGTTCTTATGGACCACCATGGCCTCGAAGTTCGGAGAAACACGGCTTGTAAGGGATCCTTGTCGCATGCTCAGGATTCGTCCCGGCAGAAGTTGCACATGATATCGAAGCCATTAGGCCGGAGAGGGGACTTCAACGCGCATGGGATTCATCCCGTGTCTTACCCTTGTCCAAGCTCTCAGGATTCGTCCTGAGAGCTTCGCTCAGGATTCGTCCTGTGGAAAACGACTTGCTTGCCACAAGTCCTTGTCATGGGGACTTGGGGATTTCGCTCTTAGTTTTACTTGTGTATCTCCACCCCCCACCTTTTTGGGGTGGGAATGTGGGAATGTCGCATGCTCAGGATTCGTCCTGAGAGATTGCCCAGGATATCGATGCCTTCTGGCCGAGATATTGCCCGGGTTCGGTCCCGGAATCTTCGTACATCATACTCAGGAATCGCCCTGAGAGCTTTTGCACAGGATTCCTCCTGTTGTTGTGATGTGCTGACATGAAGGGTTTATTCCGGGGTCGAGCACCCATGCGGAAATGTGGGTGACCCGCTCATCTTAGTAAATATGCATATTGCGTGGGTGTCAAACAGACATGATGTGGGAAAAGATCAGCGGAGCCGAAAGACGCGAGACCGCTGTCCCTGCTGGGGACAGACTGGCGGTTCTCCTTATCTATCTCCCACTCTTCACTATCCGGCCGACAAAACTGTATGCTATGAAATAAAAATATGTCCAGATATTTTTACAAGCAAACCTTCGAGTTCCCTTTCTATCCAAGTACAGGACATTCACCCCACTATACAACACTGTGACCACTGGCCAGCTTGAGAACCCCCCCCCCCACTATATGCACGTTCACTTTCAGAACCACACACTAATACGGATGTTGTGTTGAATTTGCCGTCGTGGGGAGGCAAATACAGAAAAAGAAAAGGATCAGGGAGCAGTACCTGTGCGCTCATTGAAAAGTGTTGCACACACAATATGGATACACATTGCATATGGATACCGAACAAGTAATAGATCAAAAAGGTCAAGTATCGTTTAGTTAGCCTATCTTAAAGGGATACCAAACAAAACGCGTGGTTGTAATCAGGAAGGTACCAAGAGCGGCACATGGTACCCGCAGTCCCCGTAACAGACGTGGGGGGCGCCGGAGCTCGGTGGCGCAATATATCTAAAAAGATATGGGGCACAGCTTTTGCGAGTGGCGCACATTTAACAATTTATAGGGGGTGAAGTTGGACTTAGCACCGCCACTGAATATACTGATTAATATGTCGTTTGCATTAGCAAGCCGATGAGCTGTCATTAATATCTTTACAATTTATTGCATATTCAATGATTACATTTTCCATTCTATTTCCAAAATAATAAGTTTGTATCTGCAAATACTTACGCCTCTTTCGTCTATTCTAAACAGCACGTGTGTTTGCGTGTATGTGTGCATGCGTGTCCATGTGTGTCCATGTGTAGCGTAATATGTTACGGGGTTGGTAGAGACATTTGATCGTTTCTGTGTTGCATCCACAAGTCGCTGCCTCAATTTCAAGACTATTTTGCACGCGTTTGCATATGCATCCTTGAATGAACAGTTCGCTGTGTTTTGAAACGGTGCTGTCGGAGAGAACCATATAACAGTCGGGAAACGAAGCTCTGAAAAGGAATTTCATAACTTAAAGAGGGAACTCGATTCAATCTCGATAGGAAAAAGACGAGTTCCGATTATAAAATGAATGGATATGTAAAGATGCATTTGGTTTCCTTAATATCTCTATAGGCGGGACAATGAGTTTCAGATTTGCAGCGCTGATATCCTGCACATCTAGTCTTTCCTATTAAAATAAATGATCGCACAGTCAGATATTAGTCAACTCCTTTAAGATGCGAGACGCTACCTGTCTGTGGCCAGCCTCGTGCCATAGATGGACTGACTTACTACTATCTAAAAAGAGCCTGTCTCTTCACACCCTGTTACAATCCAGCACGAATCACACGCGCTAACCACGCAGTGCTTAGAGGGCATCAGAAACACACACACACACTTTTTATATATACTAACGCAAATGACCGTAGCAATTAACGTATCTATTTAGAGGTGTCTAAAGCCCAGAAGGTGTTCCTTCAAATGACCAGCAATGTAAACATCCATACTAGAAATAGCCGTCCCTATCTTAGTAGACGTCAGCATACTGAACTCTTCCCTCCTAATATCTGGGAAAGGAACACACCACACGCACTTACACACTTATACATAATTACGTAACTACGTATACGCACACATATGAATCCATACGTACTATGCACACGCCATAATTTAACGGGACTTCATTTTCGTGGCCATGTGTTTACATTTCATCTATATTCTAACGCATGCGTGTTGTGCGCACGTATTTATAGGTGAATCTTTCGTAGAAGCATTCAAAGCCATTGCAAATACGTTGCCCTTCGCGTTGACGCTGCTTCTAAATAGGCTAATATTAGTACACACACATATATACTTATATAAGTACACAGGCACATAGATAGATAGATAGATAGATAGATAGATAGATAGATACATACATACATACATACATACATACATACATACATAGTCTATCCGACTGCCACCGAGAAACATCTTTTGCAAAGGTGATCCACAACCAAGCATGTATTCTCGGATATACTGTGTGAGAAGAGGTCAGTATGCTGTCTGGAGGTCGCTGCTTGGTCACCAATTATACTATCGCATTAAATGCAGTGTACTATTTAGTGAGTTTTTGCCCGTCTCATACGCCCTTAAGTATAGTATCATCATCATCATCATCATCATCATCATCATCATCATAATTGGCAGCAGCAGCATAATCAGCAGCATCCTTTTAACGTCCGTCGTTGGACATAGACCTTCCCCAGGATAGACCAGACCTCTCGATAATGGGCGTCACGGCGCTCATACTTTCAGAACTTCTAAATCGTCAAGAAATCTTACCTTTTGTCTCTCATAATTCTGCTCATGATATCTAGGTACCCACGTTCTGTGTCAAGATATCCAGTGGCTGTCTGACATGCTTGCGACATGACCTACCTATTGCTATTTGAATTTTCTGATGTTTTTTTATGATATATCTGACCCATGTTATGTTAAGCGTGATCCTCCACTGTGTACATTGCAGGATTCGTACTTTTAGAACCAGTTCTTTGGTTTGGTACCATGTTTCAGCTCCGTGGGTGTCAATCGGGAGGACCCATTAATTGTAGACCCTTCTTTTAAAAATCAGTGTTCTTCTTGAGCTTGCTCTGCCAAAAGCTTACCAACCTAGGGTGATTCCTCGTTTGATGTATTCTTCTTTTGGAAATACCATGGTGATTCGTTGTCCCTGGTAGATGTTTTCGATTCTGATCGTTTTGCCTTTGTCCTCAACGTATTTGATTCACTTTGGTTTTACTGGTTGGTGCGAAGACCACCCTTCTTGCCTTCTTCATTAATTTCGTCAAGCATTAATTGAAGGTTCTCAGCAAAGAGGACAATGTCATCAGTACTCTTATCCTTCGCATGACAGTAATTTCAGCATATTTATTTCAGCACCATCTAACAAAATAGAATTCATTTTCTTTCGAATTCATGAGTTTCCTTATTGGATACATGCTAAATAATATGTAATTTCAGTTTAGATGCACATGTTTGGCAGTTGTCTATACTAACATGTACAAGATCTAATGGATATTTACAATCGAGCAATGTGTCAAACCGTAGTTCTGTGTTGGAATTTCAGCTTACTCTAAAATCATTTCCAAAAGTCGTTTTATGATTATTGAATATCCAGACTGTTTTAACCGATATCATGGAACTACATTCGGAATTATATTTCAGAAATCAATTACTCCACATAATCGGTGTACCACCAAGCAATATATCGTTACACACCAGGCAACGCTTTTATAATGTTCCAATTATTATAACAATAAGAAAGGAGAAGTTGGAATACAATCACGGCTGGTCTGGTTAGTCAATCAATAGATACCGTCACGTGACTAACGTCTTTTGGCATCATTCCGTGTTGAGGCTGGTCAATTAAAACATTGGAAAATGGGGTGATCAATAAAAGGAAATCCTGAAATTTCAACAAAAAAACAAAAACAAGCGTGAACACTACCGGACACAAATTAAGGGACCAATTAGTCATAAACTTACATTGTTAATTGACTCCCGCCCCGCTAAAATAAATCTATTTTGTTGGGGGTGAAAAAACAAAGCAAACGTTGAAATCTCCATTGGTGCCTGTACGCATGACATATACATACATAGATAGCCAGCCATTCAGACCAACTTAAAAACTGATCTAACCTATGTTGATGTTGACTATGCTGATGTTGGCAGTATTGGTTGACGGTTTCTAATATCAATTTCCCTTCATTTCTTTTTATGAAATTGATTTGATGACTTTCTCGATAGTGTATGGTACGCAATTCAAGTGCAGGTTCAATTGTTGAGCGAGAACATTGATTAAAGGTTCGAAATTGTATCTCAATGGAAAACGAATGATTGCGAGCGAAACGTTGAAATGTCACAATATCTCATTTTGTCGATAGAGAAGACGCCATACTGGGTCGGGGAAATTGACGCCCACAAATGGCAATGAATCAATGCAGAACAATCAGTGTATCTCGATTGTTCGTCTGTGTCAAAGAGTACAAACCAATATTGTTTGTGAAATTCTTCTTTAAAAGCAAATAATTAATCATTGGAAATATGCAAAATTTAATTACGACAGGAAGAATCATTAAAATGAGTAAAAACACAATGTTATAATTGCAGATAAGAGCTCATGCGGATTTCATATTTCATAAGATATTCTTTACTGATAAAAGCAATCAGGCTTTTAGCGTGAGTGGAAGGTTTCCGTTGATTTCCAATTTAAGAAACCCAAGCTTTCGATTCAGCAGATGCTACAGCTCTGATTCACGTTTTGTTCGAAACCGTCAACGCTTTTTCTTTCAGTGTTTAAATTAGTCTGGCTGACTGGCTGTCTGGCTGACTGGCTGTCTGGCTGGCTATATATGTATCACGTGTACAGGCCGCAACAGTGCAGCTAGGTGGCTGAACATTTCAAGATTTACTCCTTATTATGTCTAGAAAAGAACTATCACTTTGCTTGTTTAACCCCGCCCCAATTAGGTCTTTAGTGCGGGTTTAATTTGCAATGTAAGTTTATGCTAGATCGATCCCTTGTTTTGGGTTAGGCGGGATTCACGATTGTATTTTGAAAGTTCAGACTGTTTTAGTGATCACTGCCCAAATAATAGTGAGAGAAGTAACGTATTCATTGATCACCCCTTTTCTAATTTGGTAATTGATCACTTCAACACGTATTGTGACTAACCAGAGCCAGGTGTTGTTCTTTGTATATTCGCACTTACAACACTTACAAAAGAAATTTCGTTCTACGATCAATTACATCGAGAGGATTCTGCTGGAAGGCCTGTTCAACAATACCGTCTACTAGCCAGCATAAAGTTTGCCCTTGAGTCTAATATTCTTATCGACGCCCACTGGATATACTGCTCCTCCACCACTCCTCCATTATGATTTCGAGATTGTCTATATTAACAAACTAAATAGTTATGACAGTAGGGACATCATTTAATGTTTAACTGAATTTTGAAATCTTTGTTTTGGCAAGTTTCGGCACTCTGTATGTTGAGCATTTGATATCAGGACAAAGGCGATTGTCAATGATCAGGAACTGATACAACCATAAGTGACAAAAATAGAGATGTAGAGTGTAAATGAATTGCTGATGATTTTACTATAGAAATACATTGGAAATCAGGAATAAAGGAATATATGTGTGATATAAATGCATTACTAATGATTTTATTATAGAAATGCATTGATTTCAGGTATGCAGTGTCAGTATTCTGGAACTACTGCAAGCGTTACTGACAGAATAAGGCTATTATATGCACGATCTAAATGCATTTCATTATAGAAATACATTGAAAATCAGGTAGAAATTGTTTGCCAGTGGTCTGGAACTACTGAAAACATTACTGACAGAATAGAGATATTACATGCATAATGATCAGGCGATATTTCTTTCACCAATTATTTCCTTTTTCCAATTTTTTAAATATTTTAATAACTTCCGTCTTCCTTCCTTTTTCGTCAAACTTCTTTTTCGTCATCTGGCCTTGATTATTTTTCTTTCTGGCCGTTGATGTATATTTGATGTTATAGTGGATTGTTTTGTTTTTTTTCATCTTCTGTGTTTTCATCATTTAGCCGTGATTTCGTCCAGTGGGTGCATCCATATTTGGTGTAGATTCATGCACAAACCCAATGCTCTAGCCGGGGCAACGCAGGACCGAATCGATGGAAAGCATCGGCTTGTCTGTCCGCGTCGATCAGAAAACATTATATAAAAATGCACCCGTGTGGTGCACCGTCAAAATGAGCCTGCAGAAACTCCGGTACCTGAGGAGACGTGGACGGCGATCGTTGGTTCTCGTTCGAGTCAGCCAGATCGTTAAGTCACAGCTGAATGTGGCAAGGTGGGTCATGTCGAAATATAGCGAGAAAATGCGAAGAATAGGGGAATAGGGAATGTATTTTCAGTTTCTTTAAACCGTCGGATTAAAACGCGAAAACAACAAAGAGAATTAATGGCTGCTACATTTAAGCTTCGTCCTTCCGTTCACCCACCTCTTGTGGTCTCACATCATCTTCCCGGTCATTCGTCAACTGCTGCTCATCTTAGTAGCAGCCGGACTCCCATTAGTCCAACGGTCAGCGGCTCCCTTAAACTAAATGAAACTCTCAGTCAATCAGCACATAGCAAATACACACGTTGTCCAAATCTCTGCTACCCTCATGTTGACCAATATTTTGCGGAGACTTTTCCAACTAAAACTTACTCTAATCCACTTTTGCTTTTTGTACTACCCCGCAGACGTCTTTATCTCTCTTACCTATCCCCGACCTCACCGTTCTGCTACAAACGGACTAGTCCACTGAAACAGGTTCAGTACTTACTTTTCTTTAGAAAACATCTTATGCATTAATATATATCATTTAATTCTTTGGTGGGTATTAATTAGATTAATTAAATTGCAGGAGCGTGCGTGTTGCTCAAATAAATGATCCAGTGTAACAACGATTTCCCTCTGTTATTTTCCTAATACTTACCGTAAAAAAAAATTTTCCATTAATCTCATGCCATGTTATTGTTCACTACCAAACACAAATCATATACTGACCTTCCCGGTGATAACCCGTTTGCTACCGTTTTACAGACCTCAGACTAATGATTTTAGATCACAACCCTCCCTTATTAGTTTTTGTTTGTATCTTTAAAACCGCTACGTTATCGAATCTCTAAGTATAGAGCAAAGAAAACCATGAAATAACCTATAGTATCAGTCTTTCTTTTCTTTTCAGATTATACGATATAATTCTTTGATTCCATTTCATTATCTGCTAGGTCTCAGTTCTTATCTTTAATTGCTGCGTTATCGAATACCTAAGTGAAGAGCAAAGAAAAAGATGAGATACACTATATTTCTTAAAACAAAATTGCACATCATCTGTCGGTTGCAAAACTCGTATTGTTTTATTTCTGACGCTTTTATCTTATGAATGTATTTAGCATATTCGGCGAAAATGCTGATAACCTCGGTGGAAACTATCGCTGAATAGAAGAGTATGAAAAAAGCGATCTACAAATGCGAAGAAAAATATTATGTTATATTTATCATGAACACTAAGAATAATACATCAACAATGACGGGAATATTTACGGATGGATTGGCACATCTGCCTAGACCCATCTGTGCGCTCTGCCTAAGATCAAAGTGTCACTCCTCGACGCTTTGGATAGGATCACAGTGTAGTATCTCTGCGCTCATTGAAAAGTGTTAGACACACAAATGTATATATGAATACACATTTGCATATGGATACCGAGCAAGTAATATACCAACAAGGTCGAGTTACGTTTAGTTAGCCTATCTGAAAGGGAATAATAGCAAAACTGACACTTGGTTGTGCTCAGGAATATACCAGGTCCCGCGCGTGGAACCCGAAGACCCCGCAGCTTATGGGAGGGGGAGCAGAGCTCTGGGGGCGTAATATATCTGATGAAACCTGAAAATCTAAAAAATATGGGGCACACATTTTGTGAGGAACATACATTTAACAATGGGCAGGGGTGGGGCAGTCGGACTGAATATATTGATCACTACGTTGTTTGCATTAGCAAGCTGATGAGCTGTCATAAATCTCGCTGTAATTCATTGCATATTCAATATTCTATTTCTAAAACAATATCTTCAAATAGGTATGCCTCTTTCCTCTATTCTTAAACAGCATATCTAATCAGAGTTTTGAATTAGTTTATTCTATCTATCTATACAAATATATAACTATGTATTTATCTACCCATTTTTCTATTAATATATCTATGTTTACCTATCTATTTCTCCCTCACCTCTCTATCCAGTTGCGTCTGTCTCTCTCTCTCTATATATATATATGTGAGTGTGTTTGCGTGAATATGTAAATGCATGTGCATGTGTAGCGTAATGTGTTACGGTATTGGTAGATGTATTTGTTGGTGTATTTGTTGCATCCACAAGTTGCGGCCACAATTCCGGACATGCTGTGGAGCGGGTGTATTACCGCTTTCGTATTTGCACGTGTGTGCATATGCATCCTTGAATGAACATGTCGTTGTTTTCTCAAACGGTGCTGTTGAAGAGAACTATATAATCTTCGGGAAACGAAGCTCTGAAAAGGAATGTCATTATAAAATAAATGGATATCTTAATAATATGCATTTGTTTTTCATAATATCTCCAGAGACGGATTAAAATAAACGGTCGCGAAAAGTCAGATACTAGTCAACTCCTTTAAGATGTGAGACGCTACCTGCCTCTTCTTCATATCCTATTGAAATCCAGCACACGCTTCACACACGCACATTCACCTGATCTATTCTCTCCTAATCTCTGGGAAAGGAACACACACACACACACACTCATATATA
>VCCN01000353.1:507580-520535 GCA_006491835.1 Architeuthis dux | reverse complement strand
AATGAATAACTGTGATATATAGACTATGAACAATTTCTGATAGATAGATACAAGCTTTTCCTAATTTCTCTTCATATGCATAACAAATGTGTCACGTTAACAAAGACGTATTGTGTTAATGACAGTTTCCAGCATTTTCGATAATGATTTTACTTATATAAGTCGATGGAATCATTCTTTAGTCATCAGAGTATTTTCCTGGCATTCTATGTTGCTACACCATCTCTCAGCTAAAGTGTGTATTCCATCATAAAAGAATGATTATTTTTTAATGCTATTAATTCGTTGAGACAATGTTGATGCATTCTCAACTTCACCTCGAAATAAGTAAGCCAAAAACCTAGCAACAGCTAGCCCACTATAAAACTTCACAGACTAATAAGAGCTAGCTGAATTAGATAGATAGATAGATAGATAGATAGATAGATAGATAGATAGATGCAGCCTAAGTGGTTTTGGTGGAAGTAGATTTTTAAAATCTCTCAGATCAAAGAAAATGAAATACAGCTTTTATCTTACCTGGGGAAATGTATTTACGATGTTAGTTTTCCGAAGAAGAACGCATCACTCACTCACTCGGTGTATTGGAATTACTACGCAACATGTACATACACATATTTATATACGTATATATATATATATATACAACACCGTTTCATTTTTAATAAACATATGTATAAATCATAGGTTTTCTTCATTTATACTCATATGCATAAAAGATGCGTTAAGTTAGCGTTAGATGTATTTATATAAATGCATAGCATCATTTTACAGTCATCAAATGACGTCCCAGTCTTTCTTTGATCTTAACAGCATCTTTCAGTTAAATTGTGTATTCCATTATAAGAGAATGATTCATTTTTCATTCTATTAATTCTTCGAGTCATTCTTTTCATGTCTACGAATTGTTGTAACACGCTGATTAGACAGAATGTATTGAATGGTACGAAATAATTGATAGTCTGAAGGTTATAGGTCTGGAGAAAACAGCGAGAGAAATAACTTTCCCTACCAGCTCTATGATCATTTCCTGGGTCGCATTTGCAACATGACAACGCAAAATTACCTGTCCAATGCCTTACCCAGAAAATATATGTTCTCTTCCAATGCATCATTTAAGCGAGGCAATCGCCCACTTTAGTGTTGTAGAGTAACAGTTTGTCTAGGTTCCAGGAATTCGTTACTTGGCAGTATTTCTGAATCCCACCAAATGTATAAAATAAACCTTTACCACAATAAATTCTGATTAGGCTGAAAAGTGAAAGGTTGTCCTGGATCTTGCTACGATTTACTTTGTTTTCGATTCGTAATGGGTCTATTTATCATCAACAGTTACCTATTTTATCTAAAAGTGATTTTTACTGTAGTGGCACTCGTTGTCTGTTTAGTGATTCCTAACGTTCAAGATATAGAAAGGTTACACAGCGAATTCATTGAATTAAAACCGGAATCGTTCTCTTATTGAGGAATAGACAATTTAGTTAAACTGTAACGTAGGATCATAGAAATCCAGGGATGATTTCGATAACTGGAAAATGAATTTAGATAAATGAAAGATTATGTCAAAACAGTTCGCTTGGAAATTGCAGTGCTTTCTACGAATATATTGTAAGGTTGGAGGTTACAATTAAAACAGAGTGAATGTTGGTATAGGGGAGAAGTGAGTTAATGTTGAATGAGAATGTAAATGGAAAATATGCACCACGTGGTCAATGGTGAAGAAGACAAAGGCTAGTCCGCCATGTTTGGCCGACGAAAATGAACAAAGACACGATTATTGTAAAAGGATAAAGAAGACAAATGCGTCAGATGAAAATGAAATAAATATGACATTTAATTGAACACATATAAAAGTAAAATGACGCACATCTATGCAAATCGAAAAAGAGGTAAAAAAACGTGTGAATAATTTTAGCGAGATTGTAGTTCTGTGTTTGCCGGTACCGAAATGTTTTGTCTGTCATATAGAGGTGTTATTCGATCCGTGATATCTGCTGATAATCTCACTGAAATATATGTTCATCGAAAAAAAAGAAATCGATTAAGAAAAAGGCATATGACTGAAAGGGAAATATATACCGGTATATAATGAGTTGGTTTCTTTAACAGGAAGACTGTTTAATACTTTTAGTCGCTAGCCTGATGTGGTTGAAACTACAAAAAAGATCCTTTGTCATTTTGATATCGATAAACCTATATGTGAGGTGTTTATTCCTAGTTTGTGCGAAAAGGGATGTGGTGAGAATGACCAACGATTTGAAGTAAGAAATATCGGCACTTAAACGAACTGCCCATATTAGAAAAGGAGTCGAAATTTGAAAGCACATAGTGAGCCCTAGACGACTAGGATACATAGTGAATGAGGAAAATGTTTTACGTGCAAGAATGGTAGACACGGGCTAGTGAGCCCTGGGCGGGCAAGAGGCAGCTATGGAAATCCGTATAACCGGGCTTTTATACAGGTGCTGACGTCACGGAAAAGGGAAGCTATATTTAGTTTCCTATTTCATATGGGTTAGGCTGGTTTGACCGTGGTGATAAAGCCAGCTCGATATTATATCCCTATTTTCGTATTTATTTAAAGTGACCGCTACAATTATATTCCTGGGTCACAACTGCTCAAGACTAAGATCTTCGTTTCTTCCAGCATTACCTTAATTCATATACTTCACTGATGTAACTATATGACCCATTGCCCTGTCTCATCGGTGGTCTCAAGGAAACTGGTATCACGATAGAGTATAACTGTGAAAAACGAGTAGCATTGAAAGTGTTAAAATATCACAAGAGTTAATTGTAAATCATCTGATTCAATTGAACAGCACCACATTAAGTAAACAATAGTAAGGAACTAAAACATTGCAAATCTGACACGGCCGTTGAAAATATTGCAAGTCTAAATTAAGAGCAAATATAAATTTACATGAAATATATTCGGAATCGAAGATTCTCTTCGTTTTTCTTGTGTTGCTTCTGTTTTTGAAAACCAAGTTCTTTTCATAAATCTCAGAGTTTTAATCAGTCAAACACGATTTGTTGACAACAAGTCGCTGCGGCAAAATGATATAAATATTGATCGGTTCCCATCCACGAGGATAAGTCTAACTTATGTATTTCCTTCCGGTCATAACAACAATTTACGAAAATAAGAATTAGTAGAACAGACTGAATCATTATAAATCTTCCAGCTTTGAAGTAACAAATCAAATGGTGTTTATACGGATAGACTGGTGGAGATAGAGACAGACGGAGCGAATAGATACACACACACACACACACACACACATATATATATATATAGAGAGAGATAGATAGATAGATAGATAGATAGAGAGAGAGAGAGTGAGTGAGTGAGAAAGAGAGACATGGAAAAACAAGATTACTACGTGCTTATAACCAGCATACACATGAGATTGATAGATATGTATACTGATAGGTAGGTAGATGCATATAGATATGCATACACACATACATACATACATGAAGATCGATACAAATATACATGCATCTCTACACACAGAGATATACATATGGGCAGACCTGGACAGAGAGATACAGCGGTTAGTTTTTTCTGAGTTTGCCCAACAGTAATGGAGCAGCTCGTGAGGATCAAGCTCACAACTGTAACACTCGCCCCACCTGACTTGTTTGCTAACCATCATCTTATGGTTTGGTTTAACGTGAATAGTTTACTCCCCTATATTAAGTGAGGACTGTTGTTGTTGTTACGGTAGGAAAACAAAGTCAACTCAGGCTTGTACTGGAGTTTGACATAAACTGAGTATTTGATGTTTCTTTATTTCCTTTTATGATAATGACTTCCTTCCACACACTGCGTCTGATGCAGTGATTTAACAAAGATGTACATATCTAAGAAGAGAATTGATGTAATATTATCTTGAATAGATATCTTCAGTAGTAAACAGTGCAGATCGTAGATAATGGCAGTAGAATGACTATTGCGATGAAAAGCAACTGAATCTAAAATTTTAAAAATGCTGGTCAAGGATTAATAATGGTTAACAATGTTACATCTAATGACCATTCAAGATAATATTGCTACTAATAGAACTAGTGTAATTTATATGGCTAGAGTTGATCTTCAATCAGGCAAAAGGAATGGGAGTTCGCGTCTCGCGAAGAGCTTATTCTTTATTTCCGACCTGCGCTTTTAGAATGACTGGCTGAATCGTTGTGATGAGGAGCAGCTGACATTACGATGATATAAATACTAGTCAGAAATGATTAATGGTTAACAATGCTTCATCTAATAAAGCTTCGACATACAAATGCAACAACTTGTCTCAGTCTAATATCTACAATTCCTATTTTCCTTTCTGACTAAAACGATAAGTATCTAAGAGCTATAAAAAGAGTGCACTTAATGGTACATTTACGTTGGCACGGAATGACATGCTTGCCACTTTTATGGAAGCTTGGAGACGTCAAAAGAGATGTCGGAACATTTGTGAAGAACATTTAGAAAAATAATAAACAATAATAAAATGGCGGACGTTTATATCACCAAACAGAAGCATCTAAAAATATAATTATAAAATATGTTTGAGTGTAGGGGTTTGAAAGGTGACATAGAGATGTGTGTTTGCATGTCTGTAGGAGGGAGAAAGATAGTGTGAAACACAGAGTTTGGCAGAGCTTGTAGTTGGTTACTAATTTTAGTTTAGTCTGGCACACAGCCAAACGACAGGCTGTCTAATACAATAGGGTCTGTGTAAAGAACCTATGTTATATAATGATAAAAAAACTACTTTTAACAATCTTTATTTAAAAAAATTAAAATAACTATTAACATATAAAACTCTTGCTAATTAATCGGACGAGGAAACAAGAAGTGAAATAAAACTACTACACATAAGGGAGAAGGAAATGTTTAGTTTGAATGTCGAATATGGAAAATAAAATGGAATATAAAAAAGTTATCGGCCTTAAATATCGATTTCCAGATATCAACTTTAGAGGGTTCAACAACAATTAGACTGGCGGACTGACTGGCGTACATAACAAAAAGGATAACCTTTTTTTTCTATTATGGCTTGGCTTTGCGAACGAGGATTTGCGAGGATTTTCCACGTCTGTTGTAGAATCTCAGATGGCCAGTCAGGCCGATGCGGGAGAGGCAGGCCTTTTCGCGGTGGTTGCAGGAGAATGCCTTGCTGATGGATGGAGCTAAAACACGTGATAACCATTAACTACTCAATTACTGTATTACATTTTGTCTGGCACAAGGCTTCTTAGTGGGAAACCATCTGTTGATCCAACTCACAACGTTAACAAGCTGGACTGCGAGACGCGTTAACTGACCATCGTTGTCTGCAGGCGCCTACTCTACTTCATTAACATTGGACAATTAAAGTAATAATTGATTGACTGATTGATTATAAAATAATATCGACCATACGAGTCCCCCTGGATTACATTCATTTGCCGTGATTATTCATGCTGAATTAGTCTTAAAAGTCGAAATGGATAGAATCATTCATCTTAATTAAACATGTCTGAAAGCAAAAGATGAACTGGGGACATAAAACAAATATTTTGCAACCGGCACCGAACGTTGCTAGATTAAACCACGCCCATTGTCTGTGAATGCCAAAAGAGGCAAGTGTCAGAATTACTTCAGTGAAGAGGATTACTATCCGATATCTGGCCGAAAGGTATCCAGCCATTTCGGAATATCTTGAGAACCGTTTGGACGGCCTTGTTGTAAATTAGCAACCGCTTAGAGGGGAGCTTACTTCTCATGGATGAACAGACATTCTCCGATGGTGTTACGCAGTCGTACATTGATTGCGCTTGTGTACACCGTGACCGTCGCATTCACAAAGACCGATATAGTCGTTCTTCACGTCGTGTGCAAGGTTTGTCATGGCAAAACATGTCCTAGGTCTCTCAGCCCCACATAGAGTCCAGGTTTTGCTCTCTGTAACGTCTAGATTTTCCAAAAGAGAGTTCAGACCGCAGACGCGATTAAGAAGAACCCGACAAACCAGGCGATGGTGATCCCGAACGCAGACTGTTTTGGAGAGTGGAAGGTGTGCTGGGATGAGTTTGTGAGGTCCCAAGATAAGTACTCTCAAGGGGACTATTCCACTAGGGAGCCTTTTCTTTTTCGTTAATATTTAATGGCTTGATATTTTCCGGAGAGACATCGTCTTTTCCGATCAAGACTTATGAAAATGTGTTTCAAAACAACTTTTAGCTGCATATGATGCCAACACTGTTAAGGTTTATAAAATACTCATGATAGTTGTTATTTATTTAATAATTATTGCCATGTTAGTATGAACATTTACATAAATATACTTGGAGGCTTCAGCAAGTTTAATTCCTTCTTCGAGTTATTTTATAGTGATCTCTTCTGCCGTGTTTTCAGCTGTTTCATCCTCTTTGTCTTCAACTTCTTCAAACTCACGTTGGTCATCGAGTTGAAGAAGATCATTTTCGCTGAATTCTCTTCATGAGAATCAAGCAATTCTCGTGTATTATCTGTATCCACTTTGAAACGTATGTCACTTCCAATTGCAATTATATCTTCAATTATGTTGCCCGTGTGACTGAAGCCAAGAAACATTGCAGCAGCTTCCTTATCAGCGCTAGCAGCTTCTCATGTAATGTACAGGTTACCCCCGCTATCCAAAAGTAGACCGTTCCTATAAAGGCCTTTCGTAAGCTGAAATGGTATAAAGCAAAGTACAGTTGGAATTAATTTATATGAAAAACATATTTAAGCGTCTCCAGAATACGTTTGCGATGAGTCATCGGAGATCATGGTGGTGGGAGTTACAGTAGACTTGGGTGTAGAAGAGAGAGGAAAAGAGTGTGCGCTGGCTCTATAATTGCTCACTGCAAAACAAAAGCTGAACGCTATTCTGTCTTTTTATGAAAAAGGGGCGAAAAGCGGGGTCTGTCTGTATTTGTATTCTTGAGTCCATTATTGAAAATGATGGATGCGAGATATGTTTTATCGGCAAATATGTTACCGTTAAGTTGAATATTCCGTGGTTACGGACAGAGAACCAAGAAAATCACACATAGATTTCACTCGATATTCCGAGCATTCTCCACTCCTGTCTTTAACTAGTTGCTTTTGGGGAAAATGCCAGCGCATAGTTAGTCGCTTTGGATATATTCCCGTGTTTATGTTTTTGTTAAGTGTTATTTTCTTTTTTTAAAAAACATAACGGTACCGCAAGCTGCTTTTTTTAGACGCATAGTTCCAGCACACTTCATTAGTTCGGAATCAGACGAAGACATTGGGGCATGTTGAAAATTAGCCCCATGTGTACGCGCCCTCTAATTGGTACAGCTGTCGTCACACATACTGACACCCACGATTGATCGTGACGTGTTTTCACATATTAAGTTTGTGTCAGTACCTAGAGCTAGTCAGAAATCTGTGTTAGTTACCTGAAATATAACAGGTCGCGTTAGTCACTCAATATAAACAGTCCCGTGGCCAACGTCTTTTGACAGCATGCCGTGTTCGGGGTGATTGATTAATTAGAATTACTGGTCCGAGCGAAGCGAAACTGACTATTGACGAAGATTTCTGTACAATCTTTCAAGTCTTTTTTTTCTTCTTCTTCGAATCGCTGTGCAATGGAAGCTTGTTTGTGTATTTGTTCAAGACGTTCACTTGCCATTGGTATAATCATTCTTTTAAACATTTCTTCAATACGGGAGACTAGTGAAAACAATCTTTTCAATACGGGAGACCAAATTCCAATAATCAGCGACAGAAGCTGCTGATTGAAACAGATATGTGATTTCAAGCTAAAACTGTGTATATCGTGTGATCGTCGTCTTTATCGTCGTGGTTGGACCTGATTTATTTTACCTCATTTGTCGCAAATCCAATCTTCATCAGCGACAGATGTGGCTGATTGAAACACAATGCGATATCAAGATAAACTAGAAGAGTGCATTTCCTGAAGAAACTACAAGTTTGAATGTGCCGTGTATTGCACAGTGTACATATAGTTACGATGCAGGAGTGAGGTGAGTGTAAACAAGTTCCTGGATCCACCCCAAAATGTAAACACTCTTTAGTCCATTGCCCACCCTTACACAACATTTCATTGACATTCACCTTTGGATATATTGTGTTGTGTACATATAGCTACGATGCAAGGGAGGTGACAGTGGAAGATTCCTGGATTTGCATATAAATATATCGCCCAACCCCCACAAAATGTCATTGAAATATTTTCAGAACCTTTGGAGATGTCGTGTTGTGTACATATAGGTACGCTGCATGGAGATGACTGTGAATAATTCCTGGATCCAACCCTAAATTTAAATACTTTTCCTTAGCACATTGCCCTCCCTTCCACCAAATGTCATTGAAATTCATCGAGAACCTTTGGAGATACTGTGTTGTGGGCATATAGCTACGCTGTGGGGGTGGGGCGGTGTGTAAATGTGAACAACTTCTGAATCCGCAAGTTTCCTTAATCCATTTGCCACCCTTCCACAAAATGTCATTAATATTCATTGAGAACTTTTGGAGATATTGTGTTGGTAGCTACGCTACAGGGGAGGTAATTGTGAAATATTCCTGGATCTGCCCCAAAATATAAATAATTCCTCTTTAGCCCATGCTTCCACAACATTGTATTTGTTTACCTCATGTGTAACATCTCAAGCTAAAAAACTGTATATGTTTCAATCATCGTCGTGGTCGGACCTCACTTGTCGCAAAGTCAACCCTAGACCTAATCACACTCGGAAACAATTGTAAGGGGGCTTATCAATGGATTTTGTTGGGCAGTGATCACTAACAAATCTTTAAAAAAACAAACGTGAATGACACAAACTAAGGTATCAATTTAGCATAAACTTACATTGCAAACCCCCACTAAAAACATATCTAAAGGGGGGATTTTAAAAAGAAGAAATGTTTTTCTAGACATAATGAGTAAATATTTATCTAGCCCCATTGGTGCGGCCTGTACGCGTGATACATGCATAGTCAACCAGCCAGACTAACTTAAAAACTGAAGAAGTCTATGTCGACAGTTTGGTTGACGGTTTCAAATAGCGTAACCGTTGAACCAGAAGTGATAGCGGGATGGGGGTGTATTTCCCACCTGTGCCAGTGATCAGTGTTCTAGTCCAGGAAAAAGGTCAGGATTCTGAATGTTAATTTTCTAGGCAAGCATGAACTCTCCACATGGAAGATTGGTGAAATGCAGTATTTCTAGTCTAGTTTCTCCCAATCGTGCCATGCACAGCACTAATCAGCTGCGTTAACGCTTGCAATACAAAAACCAGAGTTATCCATTTTACAATGGTGGTTGATGTCGTTGAGCATGGCGTGTTGGTCGTCGTTGTTCGAGCCAAATTAGAGTAACACACCATGTAGATATGCAACTCGAATTCACCAAGAAGAGCAAAATCTTATTCGTTATTAAGTGTCTCTGTTTCTGAGAGTAGAAAGCATGGCATAGAGTAGAGAACAACATACAGACAGACACACGCACGCGCACACACACACACACACACACACGCGCGCGCGCGCGCGCACCCATCCCTGAAAAATGGCAAGCCTATCGGTTGGCAAAAACTAGAGATTTTTGTCGTAAATTATTATCTTTCCCCTCGATAAAGATGTTGAAAATAACGGTCTATTTTCATTTTCTTGCTCTATCTAATAGATAGTATTAGGCTAGACATAGCATATTCCATCGACGAGTCACCAACAAACTTTCTTTTTCTTTTTAGGCTTCCGTACATCAACATTCTTAACGTTAGCCTTTGGTGGAGACTAACGAAAAAGCTCCGAACGATGGTTAGCAAGGTAGTCGCGAACGAAAGTCATTGCAAGATAAATTCAGATTCGATATGAACTCCACTGTAGTTTTGCGCGAGAAGAGAGAGGGACATACCGATGGAGAAAGGGAGATATATATAGAGAGAGGGTGCGTAGAGGTATATAGAGATAGAGAGAGATAGAGAGAGATAGAGATAGAGATAGAGCATGCAAATATCAAGTGCGCAAAGGAAATACTGGATTAGGTTTCAAGTTTTGGTACGGTTAGGTGCCAATTAAAGCAACACATTTTCATCTTGTACATAATTAAATCTTACGACGCTAATTAGTTCTAGCCGATTGTTATTACACGCTGTTGCTAAGCAACTGAAGTATAGTGGGCGGGAATCTGTGCGAAGGTTCGTATAGAGAAGCAATTACAGGTTGATTTGTATGTTGTCGTCTTCTTTTCAGAACAATTTAAAACCATATCTGAACAAAACATGGCCGTTACTTTGAAACAGCGGGTGTTTAAATGCCCGTTTTAAATATTGACAACAATGAATATCAAGCTGTCGTAACGAACTGTGGCCTGGCTTTTCTTATTGCTGTCTACTGACTTCACTGATGTCCTACTAATCTCTCTCTTCGCTATAGTAATTCTCTGTACTAAAAGGTACATACGAAAAGCAATTGCAGTGTTCAATAACAAGAGCAATGATTATTATTATCATTGTTTAATTTCACCAGATTATTATGCTCAATGCAACTAATGGTTTTATCTTTCAGCAGTAGCTGCAGCTATTGTTATTATTTATGCATGTGCATATCCAATCAATGGTTATTCTGGTGATTGTCACCGGGGCCTCCTCTATTCTACAGTACCTTATTCAGCATTCACGCCGATCAAAATATTGCCGTAGTCTATACAGTTTCGTTCTTTATTATCTACATATTCACAGTGTTATGTACATCACATCCATCGCTGCAGATCAAGCGACTGTGGGTCTTCTCAGTTATTCAACATGTGTCTCCGTATTTTCACCAACGTTAACGCCTCCGTTGTCAGAATCATCGTAAGTATTCATAGATTGTCTGGTCCTTCTAATCTCTTTGAAAGGATGTTGGTTGGTTCGTGTGTACTGCTTCAGTTATCTTTTAAGCAGACTGGTATCACAGAGGTTCTATGGGGTTGTCAGCACGGAAGATGGATTTGGCAAACCGAAGTAGAAGTTTAGGTGAGGCTGTTCGTGTTCAATTCGTACCGATACCTTCTGAGAATACATGAATCCACTTGTCTTGCTCTTTGTCCCATATTCAGATATCTTGACAGAATGTTTTATCACTGGCATGCCACGTTGGTTGGATGAGTTGCTGTGAGCTGTAATCCACCAAACCCTCGTGTAAACCATGCAAGTGGGACTGATGGACTGAAGAGGAAGAAAAACACACGATATTGTCGAAAACTATTTTCAAGAATAAGTAATCTAAAATTCAATAATAATTATTTTTTCTTCAATTAACAAAGATAATTATGTCAGATGAAATTATTTGATTACATGCAATTAAAATGTCATAAATTGTGCCAAAATAGCAAGGATAATATTGCTGGGCCAAATAAACCAGTAATTCTTGTTTTATTTCATTTACGTTGGTGCATAGTATGATGAGGCACCTAAACACATAAACATGAAGCAACATAGCAAATAAGATATACAATAGCATAACAAATATAAATCATATGCAAACTAAACCGTCATACATTAAACGGTATACATCAAACATTACTCACATAAAAGACAACAAAATAACTCATAATATAAAACCCATAACAAACATGAACATGAAACATGAAGCAGCATAGCACATAAAATGCATAACATATATGATAAAAACGGTACAACATAACACATAAAACATCAAACGCATAAGACATGAACATTCCCAGTAAGTAACATATGAAAGAGTATACACAGCATGCAACATAACACATTAAAAGTCAAACACACCATATATAGAATATGAATCATCATAATGTTAGATAACATGTGCGAAAC
Organism: Architeuthis dux; assembly: GCA_006491835.1. Classification (NCBI taxonomy): domain Eukaryota; kingdom Metazoa; phylum Mollusca; class Cephalopoda; order Oegopsida; family Architeuthidae; genus Architeuthis; species Architeuthis dux. The sequence goes on along the minus strand of VCCN01000353.1, from coordinate 508,706 downwards.
TAACGCGCATGAACACGCTGTTATACCTGCATTCGAAAGTGGCGCGCCCGAATAAACGAGCAGTTCCGTAACTAACACACGCCTCTCCCGGTGTTCATTTTTTAACGTTCTGACTAATTTCCCATCCATTGAAATCTGCCTAGTATTTAACACATAACATATACATATCGAATGCATGAGCTATAACAAATACCTGATGTATGGAATATGAAAGAGTATAAAATATAATGCAGCATAATACATAAAACATTAAATTTATCACACGTAACACATAAAACATGAATCAGCATATCATATATAACATTGGGAATGTAAAGCTACGAAACACAATACGGCACAGAAACACACCAGCATAACCAAAGACACACTCCCTTGAAAACGCGGTGAAGATACCATCAAGAGATATAAAATATAAACAAGAAACCAATTTCTGAGTTAGCACCAATCACCATTACTGTCGAAGTTTTGTTGAAAAAATACTCTAGGTATTTAGTGCCCGCGCACATTCAGACACGCGCACACACACATGCACGCACACACGCACATACACAAACATACGCGCACACACACACATACACACACACACCCGAAGACTTTATAATCAATTTTAATAGTGGGCAATTAAGTAATAATTATTTGTGACGTATGCCTTTTTTCAAAGAGTCGAACGATTTTGTTTGCTCCTATTTTTCACACTTCTTTGTTGATGCTGCCGGGCTCTTTTCTTTTCTTTTTTCCTTCTTTTTCTTCTTCATTTCGCTAACCCTATCTCTTCGTCTTGTAAATGATCTGATCAAAAAAACAGTTGAAAACTTGCGATCAGATATTTAAGATCTCTGGAATGAAATAAAAATAAAAAGGCCACACACGCTCGCACACACACAAAAAGATTTAAAAATAAAACTGAATTTTCAAGTTTAGAAATCGAAGTGTTAACGCTTGAACATTTTTGGTATGAAAGAAGGAGTATGTAGACAAACAAAAAAAGAAAGATCCAGTTGACTGATTAAAACGGCTATAAGAGCTGCAAGAGGAGATAACCGATAACTGATCTCGTTCGTTGGGGACATGGCAGTCACAATCATTGCATTTTTTTCTTTCCTTTTTTCTATCCGTCACTCTGAAC
>VCCN01000353.1:404760-414840 GCA_006491835.1 Architeuthis dux | reverse complement strand
GAGCTGAAAACAAACTTAGAATAGCACAGAGATCCATGGGATATATATATGTATTGGTTCATTACATACAACCTGTACAGTTGGTTTAACGAGAGGTTCATCTGAAGATAGAATTCTCGTGAAACACACTGTACGTGTGTGGATGCCTGCGTGTTGGTTCACGCAGATATAGTATCATATAAAAAGATGTATATTGTTCGAATAATAGGTTGTAATACATGTGCCCGGAATTGTAAATAAACGCTAATAATACACCCAAGACAAATATGCCTGCTTTATGCTATAATACGCGATTTAGCACCAATCCCCGCATAAAGTTCTATTCCAGAATACTACAAGATCAAGTAACAGTCATTTCACCGCGAGCTGTTTCTCATAGCAAATCAATATTTTATTTGGACAAATATGGACAGGCGTATCCAAACATTGTCTCCGTTATCCCTCTAATATGCAGGCAGAAGCATGTGTTGTCCATATTATCAGAGTAAGCTGTGTTTATGTGTGAGTATGTAGATTTATCTAGAGATGCATGTTGGTGAAGTCGGTGTAAAGTGACGGCTTAACACTTGAGGCTGACTCCGAATGTTGCTATCGGATGATTGGCACTTGACAAATGCACTGATCAATGGCTTAAGGCGCTACATTACTCTGATATTATCATTGGCTGGATCGAAACTTTGGTGTCCACTTGATAATCAATAACAGGATTGTTCAGTGCAGTAGTCAGCAGACTCCTAGATCCTGACTGTCTAACTCATAGCGGTCAGTCAATAACTGGAATTCCCGAAAAATGATTTCACTCGGAAATCAAATGAAACAAAACACAGACAAAATAAGGAAGCTCATCATAAAAACATTCAACATTATGGAATTTAATATAGACATAAATACCCAGCTAAAAGAGGTTAATCTTTAGACAGAAAACTGAACATTTTCAATGTTGGTGCCAAGCATGACCCGACGCGATCTATGCTCAACCGAGGCCGTCTCGTTTACTTCCGCCGAGCTCTACCAGGCATTGACGATGAATTTGGCTTGTGCCTGATGTCTCCTACTAGTCAGACGTGCCTCTGCTGCTCATGGTCATTTTTGGTAATCTTTTGACTTTGAAGAATATGAAAATGTTTTGACTTACCATCAGATTATTTTCCATTATTTCGAAGGTGGGTAAGAGATATTTTATCAACAACAGTGTTACTTTAAGTGGAATAGTTAATTGTTACAGACAGAGAAACAGATAGGGAGAATCACACTGTTCGTTATATAGATAGATTAGTACACATTATTATATCCATCATTTACTGGTAGACAATGTTTAATATTTATATCCGAAGCTAAGAGTTGCTGCATCATCCTCCCATTCGGCCAAGATTTTAATTGAACGACGCTTATACCCATGTATAGACCAACTGCTAGTCATTATCCTTAACATTTGGTCTTGAGCATTTGACGTATACATGGGTGCAGACTCCGTGGCCATTCTAGGTGGCGACTAACTCCTTTGTTAACTTTTAGATGAGGAATTGTCAGTATTATACATTGACTAGGTTACCCCTTGCCGTAACAAATGACGGCAGTAATTAAGTAATATTGCAGTTGCATGTGTATTTATAACATATCAAAAACATTATGTTGTGCAGCATTTTCTTGTTTATGTTTAATATATCCTGAATATTTAATTAAAGGTAACATTAAGTAAAGGTACAGTTTATCAAGTTTAACGTAACATAACATTCGACCTCTACTAAGTTACGTCTCCATACGTCACTGATGACGTAAGTGTGACAGACGACAAATGCACATTGCTAATTATTATTATATGTCGATTCATTCGAACTATTGTTTTCTTGGTAGTTATAGTTGTCGTCATAGATATACATCGTTTCGTTTGGGATCTAGACCACAATCCCGGAGGACATTAGATAGTGTAATTTGTAAGCTTTAAATATAATGTCAGAGGCGTAGATATCCATTATCACGTCGTGATCACATAGTTCTACTATTCTTTGTCTTATTTCTAAGATGTGGAATTGTCATTATTGTATCTATAGCAACCACAATGAGAAGAAGGTTTCAAATGAATCAATGTATAATAATGAAGTTGTCATACTGCGTTAAGTTATACAACCGATGTAGTTTCAATTAATATTGGATAAATAGCATGACATTTTACAATGACATGTTCAAGCGCTTAATTATCCTATCATTTACCGTCTTGCTTCTGTGAATCCCGGTTTATTCTTGCACGCGATTTAATGTAGCGCCACTTCATAAGGAGCTGTTATGGTTTGGGCTGTGTCCAAATATGCGTCTTCAATTTACTGTGCAGAAAGTGGTTTATTTCGAGTGGAATATATGAGATACATTGAGGACATTTATAATTCATATATATCTTTTAAAAACATTTTTATATGCAAAGATAATAGATCGCCTCGCTCTGAAACACTGGTTAGCTAGCTAGAGGGTTCGATCACTGAGTGCATTGCTATTGGGATCTTATATCAGAGTATGCTGAAGTAAATACCTATTTTATCATTATCATCGACATTATCACCATCATCAGAAGAATATAAATAAATGGTTTGTTTAGTGGTGTATTCTGTTGGATTATTTTAATTATTAATCAAAAGCAAGGATTCAGTATTCTGTATTTCAAGATGAGCATCCACCCAATTCGAAGTTTGGCACAACACAATCTTCCTAACCACTGATCATCTCCTGCCAGACGAGGCTAAACACAAACTATCTATTATATCTATATCTATATCTATATCTATATATATATAGATATATATATATATTAATAAATATGTGCAGTGTAGCGTAAAAGATCATCGACACAACAAATGTTCGAATTCCGGCTGAGGCTGTTCACTATCCACATCATGTTTCCCTCCCGATCACCTCGATGTTTACCAACCCCTTCTAATCTACATTGACGCATAGAATTCATCCAATTAACATCGGGAGTTCTTACTTCGGGACGGATAACCTTGATAAAACTCGCACAACCAGCTGAGTAATACGACATAACGGTGTCAGGTAATCCAGATAAGATTTAACAAAGTATCAGTGAGATGCAAGAAATGCCATTGCTTAGTGTTTTGTAAAGACCGAATCCACGTGTCCCCCCAAGGTTAAATGGCAGGGTAATTGGAGCTCTTTAGCTCTGTAAGGCAGTCCAAGGTAGGTAAGTTCATTAAGGAGGATGGGTGGGTGTTAGTAACTCGGACCCGTAAAACCTACTTGCTACAAAAACCGTTGCAACATCACCCCAGCGATTGTCTGCTGACATTGTGTGGTTACGACCCTATGTTCCACATGGATTCTACAGGTCTTCTAAGAGAAAACTGGGGAAAAAACACGTGGTGGTGGATATATTGTCTTGTATGTGTTACAGAGGAAAGACGAAGAAGAAACTCGATGAATTAAAGCATATGGTCGTGTAATACCACATGTTTAGAACCGCACAAGATTTGGTCGGGCCACTAGTTAGTTAGTGTCCTTACGATGGCCATGGCTTCAGTCATCCCTGCCCGGGTTCCACATATCACAAGTGTTTCTGTCTCTGCTCCGTTTTGCGACATCACTCAAGTCACCCTGTGTTGTTCTACCCATAGCTGGGTGGAGAAATGGATTCATGCCGTTTCCCAAGTGCATTAGTGAGAAGGGAACACAACGCTGTCTCTGTCAGTCCATTCTGCATGCAGTTACCCGCCCGGCCACTCCGCACTTCTAATCGGCTCACTAATTCTGTCAATTTAGTAGCTATCATTCCCGGAGCTTTCATGAGAAATAATTAATGTACTGAACGATGCTATTTCTTTTTTAGCTGAGTAACAAAGTCCATTAGATTCCAGGTTCGTGCTAAGTGTCCATCGAAGAAGAAGTTGTAACGGTGTTGTTCCTGAATGATATGATAATGGCTCCTATGTCCAATGAACCGTTAAGACCAAATTGCCTTTCCTTATGCATAATCTATCGGATAATATGCTTCCTTCATTATGATAATACTATCACCAGGCTGCGCAGAGTTTTATACTTTGGGTACAATCTGGTTTACTAAGTCTCAATTAAGCACTCACCCATCGAACCATCTGTCCACCCCTCCCCCATTCCTCCACCTCTCTATCCATACATACATGCATACATACATACATACATACATACATACATACATACATAGGTATTCTAACAAACATTTTACAGTTGGCAGCTGGACATAATGTTACTCCATTCAATAGTATAGCTGTCCAAACAAACAGCTTGAACCAGTCAATAGGCATCCTACTGACGAGCTACTCTAGTCCAAAGCAAATGATATGTGTATTGTATAACGAAGTCTCCATATATGCTAAATTCATCAAAGAACATCTATCAAAATTAGTGTGAGTAATGATTATTGGTGAATGGTTTCACTTCGCAATTATTAAAATCCCGGCATCAATCAACAACAAATCAACAACAAATCATTTATCAAACGAATATGTCAAAATACCATTCACTTTAATAATTACACAATCATTTCTGGCCGTAGAGAAAAAAATGAGACTGCATTTTAACCCGGTATAGATAGGCAAGATGTTGGATTTGTTCTCGCTGCCCACTGAAACCTACCGCTATTCCGCAACTCTCGCACTTCAGTTTAGTTATTTCCTGTACCAACAAATCAAAGAGTTCTGGTTTTAAGGGAAAACATTGATGATTAAGCACCGCATTTACATCATTTGACCAATGACTTTCTTGGCACATAATCCGTATATGTTCTATTGAAAACGAGGAATAAAGGGCTTGTCAGTGTTATTGAATATATGTGGATACTCCATCAGTGCGATGTGCTTTAATGATCAATAATCCAGTGATTTTGAATGGTCAGGAAGTTAGGACTTACTGAAAGAATAAGGATTGTGTGTGAGTAATTCCATATTATTGACGAGAATATTAGTAAACATGTCAGGCGAAGCTTATTTTACTTGCTGACAATGAGATGATAAAGAAACAATCTGTTTTCTATCTCTGACTGTGAATGACGTGCACAACTAAAGACAAGTATTGCAGGTAGTTTTAAAAGATAAGACATAATAAAACGAATACACGATAACTTTAAGTATGAAACAATTTCCCAGAGAGACGACATATCATGTTTAGAATCAGCAAGGTATGGCTTGATTTCCCGAAGGTAATCAAAAATGTCTACATTGCATTTTCCAGAAATGATTTTCGTCAAATTCTCAAGCCTCATGAAAAATAAATTTCAAGTTCGCTGTGGTATACATTACACCGTTCAATGTAATGTTCATTCTCAATAGGATGAAAACATTGTATGTACTTGTGGATACAAATTAAGTGATATTCACGATTTCGATGTAGTTCATAGGTAGGTAATGTTTCCCATGGTTAAATTCCCCGAACTGCATTTGAACTCGGTGTAGTAGATTCAGGCTACCCATGTTTCACTTTACCCACATTAACTTAAAACCACTTTCAGATTACCATTCATGTAAGATTAAATTTACAATTATCGCTGGTGTCAGCATGAACGTAATATCAACCTACCACCCTACGATTTCAGATTACCTCCTAAACAATCTCTAAGCGACGGAATTTCTTTTTTCAAACTGTGTGTATTAAACGGACAGCTCATCGATGCTTGAAAAGGAGACATGGCAATATTGCTGAAATATATACGCGTTTTACTTAGAATGCTATCTGAATGCAATATTATGATGAGTACGGGTGACTTTATTAGGTTCATGTAGTGTCTCTAATAAAGAGAGGAAATTAATAATTCACTTTTATTCGTCGATAGTTCATTTTAGCTTGTAATAAGAGAATCAAAAGTCTTCATAAGATGTTCTCACGGTAAGAAAAGTAAAGTCAATACGTTTTACTCCCAGTCTCTTCGCGTCATGGTTGAACTGTCCGACCACAGCGGGAGAGAGATGGAGTATCAAATTGACGCCAACTGGTCATTAGATTAGTCTGGTTATGTTCCTAGGGATTTTGCAATCGGTCTCCTGTGGGTTTGGCGTCGCAAATTAGTATAATGTTATGAATGACAATTCAAACACCTTTTGATGTATTGGTTGATCAAAGACGGAGAGTTATTGAGAAAGTAAAATTAACGGAAGTGAAAAAGAGAAAGAAAATAATACAGAAAGAATGAAGAGAGGGAAAGGGACAAAGACAGATAGGGGACGAAAGATATACATAAGACCGACGATCTTGAAACAGGAGACAATCAGTGAGACGGAGTTAGCGATCGAGGGAGTACGGACTTTCGGGGTTCGTCTTGACGCGTGGCGTGCCTAATTAGGCCTACCTAATTAGGCGAAAAAGACAAGTTTTGTATTTCTTTTCCAATTCGCCATTTAAATGGACCAATTGCTCACTATAGCATTGAGCAATATCCATTTGTCACGGCTCCAGCAATTCTCAGAAAATACCTCCGCCAGAATTCCGCCAAACACACATATGCATTTCACATCAGGTTCTGTTTAAATGTCGAAACCCTCCTGGATGACACAATTTATTTGGTATTAAATTCACGTGAATCATTTTCCATTGCCAGAGGACTATCTCGTCCAAAACCGATTCTTTTCCGGTGTCCAACAAGATGAGAGATTCAAGATATTAACCGCTGACCAATGTTCTTGTAGAACCCATCTTCTTAGCTTGTGAATTATTTTAATCTGATTTGACATTTGATAAAAACGTTCTCAATGAGATTTACTCAATTAAACTATAAACATGAAAGATACATAACTACACAATCTCTTCATGATGTCTCGTACCCACGGGGAATATAAGATTTTGAAAGAAGGCGTATTGTCGGTCAGTCTGAAGATGGAAAGAGCCAGTATCACAGACTATCGAAATTAGGAATGCTATTGGGAACTGGGAACTGCATGTTCATACAAGTTACTGATCAAGAAAATAAAAAAGCCATGTGCCTTCACCTGAAGCATTAGAAATGTGTCTTCAGAAAACGGGGTGGGTAATTTAAAAAAATAATCCCCTTGCCACAACGGTACGGTATATTCATCACAAGGGGTACTATTGCAGAGCAGCTACAAGAAAGCCACATTTCATACCAGTCAATATTCAGTAGATAAAGCTGCGGGCACTGTGATAGCAAATAGACGATTCTTTGTCCATCTGTGATGCTCGCAGATGTTCAGTGTTTGAGTAGCAAACAAGTAAGTGTCTCCAGATTGCTTAGCCAACGGGCTTTCCGAACCACCTGCAGCCCACCGTCAAACATAGAGTATTTTTGGTAATGTCTTGGAGAACAATTAAGAGCACTAAGCGTTCAGAACTTTGGTTGTGTGTGGAGAATATTAATTTAGAAGTAAAATGTATATCCATTCTGCAGGAGGGATGTCTCTTCATATTCATGGATGGGCCTTTGGAGAAAACATAATCGATTTGATAGCTTATGAAGTTTCAGGCTATATAACATACAAAGTCTTGATGCCTGAAAGAATAAAACAAATGTACAATCTATTTTACATCATACACATATTTAGATCGTTAAATAAATATCTTGTTTGGAAATGTGTCATGTCATTATATATCGCCGTTGGCTTTATTATAGATACCGATTTAGATCTAATAGAAAGTTAGAAATTGTGGGTTATATCTAGATAAAGATATGATCGAACCCTTAGAAAAATAGTTTGAAATAATCTCATTTCTGGCAACTTCTCTCCAACATCTAATTTTCTCAGCATAGTCGCCTCTTGTTAGTTTTTATTCCTCTGAACAATTCAGTAACACCACACAATCTTTCGGATTTTTAATTAAGACTATGAAGAATGGAAAGTCCAGTAGGTCACCCCAATGACCCTCGGGTTATGGGATCAAACAACCAATTAGATTTGTTGTCTTAAAAACTCAAAGCCAAAGTGGGAATCGATGTGAAAGAACAAAAATACACAATGAAATCCTGATAATTATAAAATAATTTTTTTTTCAATTCGAAATGTTAATTAATCTGAAAACTCTCTTTACCCAATAAATATTCTTCCTTCCAAGTAAAGATGTTACTGGAACAATCTATACATATAATTGTGTGATGTCCGTCTGTGTGTTTGTTCCACTGTTTGTAACCCTATAGAAACCACTTAAACATGTGCGTCGCTTAACCAAATCTGGCAAGGATAATCAATGGACTTAGAGGAAAGTTTTAAAAGAACAAGTTTGGGGATTTTGGGGGAAAAGCAATTTGTTGGTTATGTGTTCACGCTCACTCCGATAATATTGTTTTTAATCTATTTCTAAATGATACTAATAGTATGATTCTATTATTGTATGCGATCTAATAGTAGCCAAAAAGTGTTATTGTAATCAGAGGTATTGAATTAAGGTACCCCTAAAATGCGTTAACTTAGCGGGTGATGTTCAACTGAATAATAAGAGTGTGGAGTCGGTGTTCGCGCTCAACCAAATAATGATGAGCTCATTTCATTCTATCATTCTATCTATCTATTTATCTATCAATTTAATAATAATGTTTATATGTATGTGACATGTCACTAGATAAAACGGTGCATTCTTGCCAGAAGTATTGAATTAAAGAACCCCTAAAACAGTTTTGCGCACGAACGAGCAGCATCCTACAGACATGCTTTCAGCTAGTATAAACCTGTCACAAAATTATCACCATTCCCAATGAACTGGCGACATTAAACAATTCGTGTGCAAATATGAAACATATCCACAAGCCTACTAAAACACAATTACAAAGACATTTGATATATCGTACTGTCATAACATCAGCAACACCTAATGTCATAGATTTCTCTTGTAGCCATTTCACATTTACGACGTATATCAAAGGCAAAAATAATGTAATTTTGTGGCACCGAATACGTTTAAAACTATCTATGAAACTGTCCTCTAGGTTTGTTTCGCCTTTTATATAAGGCCCATCGGTATTATATTTTGGATAAAATAGATATTTATGGTTTGTTTTATATCGACCTAGATCACATTGAAAGATGAATAATAGTCTGTTGAAAGAACTATTATTTTTCATTAATTCATAAGGACTTTATTGTTTAGAATAACAGGATTTTCAGTTGACAGTAATACATAAAGTATGTTTTATTCACAGAGAAAACCAGAAGATGTGTTTAATACATTGTACTAACCAAATGAGGTAAGCACCAAATCTTTGCACCGATGTTAAGACTGTCTGCGCTTTCGGAGAAAAAAGGTTGATACCAGCATGACCGACCGCTGGGGTGTGTTCAAATGGGGAATCACCCCATGGATCAGGCCTTCTCACCGTATTGTTCCCATATAAAACGACTATTAGTATTCGCTGGCGCTCACGCCACCTTGTCATTCCGGGGTTAGATCATGCGTCTTCTTCAACGGTCAAGAGCACAATCTAACATCTGGATCATACCGGTGATCGTACTTGCTTACACTACAAATGGCGGGTGGAATGCCTATCAAGTGTACAGGGTTGCTACTAAGATATATACGTTGTATTTATCTCATTTCTACATTATACGACAACAGTTGTGTAGCTCTAGAAATACTGAATTCGACTGACACCGAATCCTCAGTGTAGGGGAGGGCGGTGATACCTTTTTGCTTAAATATTTATTAAAATTAAGTTTAAGCAGTAGTGTAATTGTGTTGATGTTAAAATCTAGCCTCGCCATGTGGCTCTTCAGACAGATAGTATCAACTCCTTAGCTCCTTTCATCTTTAAGATAATCTTCCGGAATATCTCACCTAGTGATGATAGTTAGGATAGAGAGGCGGGATATTAATTGGTATATTCTTGAAATTAAGTTGGATTGGCTAAAAGCATTTAAGTTAATCATTACAAAATAATGTAATCATCCTAACGTACAACATACAAACATACACTTTAATACAAATGAACCTCTTCGTATTTGTTAGAAATATAATCTTTTGAAACTGATATAAGCGTCTTTAGAATTCTGGATAACTGGCTTATCATCTTTCTTCTGTTATGATGCATAACATAAATGTATCTCTCTCTCGTTCTCACTCACTCGCAGATTCACTGCAATTCTCATAAATCCGCTCTATTGTAGT
>VCCN01000353.1:265333-276927 GCA_006491835.1 Architeuthis dux | reverse complement strand
ATTATGCACGTTGTGATACAAACATGAACTTCGGTGTGTTCATTCATCACAAGGATAATTCAAATCGGCAAACTATACATGTTTCTTTGAATCAAACCTCACTCCGGCCATCTTGAAAGATGGCTGAAGTTTTCTTTTTCATATAAATATGTGTAGTTTGCATGATCTTGATGCAGATTTGCATGTTTTAAAACATCAACTTCGTGAGGTCAATTTAGCGGTCACCTTGAAAAATGGCTGCTATCTTCACAGTCAAACATGTCAGATCCCTACCACAATATTTGGTTATAATCCCTGTATTTTCATGACTTTGTAAATACTTGACTGTTTGCTTGGGAATTGGTCATATATTGCAACAGTGGTTGTTATGAAATAACTAATTTTAAGCTGTTTCAGAAAAACTGCCGCGATATTTCTCAAGCTGAGAAACAAAAGGGCAGTATTTCTCAATCATAATTGTGTTGTGGAATGACATGCATACTGATTGTGTGTACGTGTGTTCGTTTCCGACGAGGGAGAAATACACGGAACTAAGGTTTTCGGATGCGAATGAAGCGACCAAAATATAGGTCAAAATCGGGCAATAGTTTCTGGTTGACTGTGATATATAGGTCGCGACGGAAATAGACAGCGAATACGCTGTCAAATGAGCGTGTCGTACTTTTAAAGGTCTCCCTCTATTCAAACCATTAGTAATTAACTTCCGTTTTGGTTTGCCAGCGGGGAACACAGGACATAAAACTAATCGAGCTCAATCAACGACGGCGTAGGGTGCGGGGAGAGTGGGAGAAGATGAAGGGAAAGAAGAGACGAGGGACTTCGAAAGAACTACTGATACTACTAGTTAGCAATGGACATTAGACAACTCCAAGAATGTACAAAGTTTACCGGAACAGAATTCAATACTGTGATTGATTCGGCAAACCTGTTCTGCGTCAAAGATGTTCTTTATCTGAAATAAAATTATACCCTTTTTCCTGTAATCGGCTGGACACTTTGTCGTATATTTATTCCCAGCCACGTGGGGGAACTTTTTTTCTGCAGCGGCCCACATTATCTCCTCTCACAGATACTTCAATCGACATCACAGTGCGTTGTGCCATTTTTCTTTCTCCCTCTTCTTTCTCGTAATTCTTGTTGAAAACACCACCCATCATCCCTGCTAGAACGAGACGTCGTCAGGAAAGAATGCACTTATGTATTTCTGGAGACATGCACCTCGCGTATCTAATACATATGTACATGTGCAACCGGCTATGCTACAACTGGTTCGTATTAACAAGCCTGAAAGTCAGCACATACATGTGCTAGTTCTTTTCCTGTGTCAAGATCTAGCTATAATGGACGTAACGCACATTTCGGTATGTCAGCTCGTTAGGCAGTCAGTGGCAGCAATAGATGATAGAGATGCTAGTGCATCTAAAACATATTCTGTATATGTTTGCTATGATCACAACTATGACTAGCCAAGATCAAATACACATTTCCCCACCCGACTACTTATAAACCCCTTCGATCGCATACTTGTAAAGTATTCTCATGAGTATATATTTGAAATGAATGTAATGTTTGCGACTAAAGGATTATTAAGTTATATGCCAGATTTAAGGTTGAAACGTGTTACCACATGTAGCATACGTATACATATCATTGAATTGAATCTACATGTAGCATTCACATGAATCACTTGTGGTACCACTGTACATGATGTACAACCGAAATACATACTACATAGTTATAATGTAGTCGACAAGAAAATCAATAGAAATTTACTTTATTCTTGCAACATAATTGTAACAGTTTTTGGGTGTCAGGGTGTTCGGAGAATTCGCACTCAGTCTCAAGCCTATATTATAGATACTAGTTAATCCAAAGATTCAGGGATCAATTTGAATTTCTATGAACATTTTTCTTTTAGAACATGAACTACTGAACTCAAGTGAAGGAGTCTATTATTTCAAATAGTGGGTAGGAGATATCTTTATCAGCAAAATTGTTACCTTTAAGTGGGAGAGTTCATTGTTACGGACGGAAAAACATATACCGTTCATTATATAAATAGATGATAATCCTGTTGTGATTGTCAGTAATGCTTGCTCTGATTCTTGACCACCGACAATCCAATAATAATTCAATCGGTGACAAACATTGTTGTGTAAGAGGAATTTCCTTTATTTCCGATTAAGTATTCCCTAAATATATTCCCGATGACTTTCTAACGTCGATAACATTTTGCACTATCCCTCTGAAAGTTAATCTACTCCGTATTCTTTCTCCTTCTCTCTCATCCATGTAGTTACAGATTATTTAACTTGTGTTCGTGCGAAGCAGGCCAAGCCGGTTCATGACCTCTCGAGGAATCCTGTTGTATCTTCAAATATATTTCTCCAACTACCCAAGAAAAGAATCTTCGAAAACGTATTAGCCGACAAAAGCTGTTTTAATTGGCTACAAAATATGACGTGACACTCTTCCAGCTTCCAGTGTATGTTCCCCAGCTGAAAGATGTCATACATCAGATGGCATTAAGGAAGTCAGTCCCCGAACCAACAATGATAAAAGGCATTTGATTTCTCAGCAACGGTTCGATTTTAGATGACCAAAAGGGAAACTTCCTGTCTCTAGTTCAATTAGTCATGTGATAAAACACAGCAAACTGTCAAGTACCGCTATGTTTGTCAGCGGGCAATTACAGTTACCCTACATTTGAAAGGGATCAAGCAGCAACACATCTTCTAACACTCCTTCACAGTCCTTCTCAATGACCTTTCCGACAATCTCAGCTCTTTCGTAGTTTTCAGCATGGTTCTGCGAGGGTTTCTTCTCACTCCCGTCTCCACAGCTTTGACGACCGTTTTGGTGCGGACCGAACGATTACTGCCAGGAATTGGCTTGCTTAAAATTGTGTCAGTCTCATTCAAATGGTCGGCAAATGTAACAAAATGCACTCTGTGTTCGTGTGTATGTGACAAAAAAGCCCATATCTTATTACCGAGGTTAGGAGTTTGTGCTAAACTGCGTACGTGACAAAATGGACATATCGTATTACCGGTGGCCGTTTGAAGGGGCCAAGATTTGAAAATAGGAAGGAGTTGAGATCCAACTTTGGATGGGGGCCTTACACAGACCACGAAGCAAAGGAAGAAAAATCAAGAAAAACAAAAGACATTTCTTTCTTTCAGTTTTGTTTTATTAACATACCGTTAGTCTGTGAGTATGTTTGCGAATAGTGTAATATGGCGGTAGTTGCCATGGTCGCGCTTATCTCCGTTTTTGTGGAATAAGATCACCATTCCTAGACATAGATCTTTAGGTTTTTAGAAACTTTTCTTTCTCTTTGCATTTTGTGAATAGCTGGGTTAGTCCGTTGTGCAAGGTATCTCCTGCATCTTCTAGAAGATCTGTCGTTATGCCATCCTCGCAAACACAACTTCGGCTACTGTTATGTCTAGGATATCACTGTTATTTCTGTGTTGAGGCGTATAAATTTTCACAGTATTCTTGAGTTTGTTTTGACAACTTGTTTTTGATAGCTTTGCCATTTCTATCATGCTGTTTGCCGGTATGGTCTGCGGATCGAATGTTTTAATTTCCCCGCTGTTAGTCTCTACTATCCTCTTCATGTTTCTCTTTCTTTTTTTTCTTTTGACGTTTTTCTTTTTGGTTTTCATTTTCTTTGGTTTTTATCATCATATTTCTTCTCTTTTTGATTAGTTTTAATGTTGTTTTAGAGTATTTCCCTGTGGTATTGTTTACGTTTATATTGCCTACCATCTCTGCTGCTTCAAATATATTTGTCAGACTATTACTCTTTTCCTCTATGTCACATTCGCTATTCCACAAGGGCTGAAATCTGTTCGCTATCCTACTCTTATCTTTATCTTCTTAGGACATTTCTTCTTCATTTTATTCCCTTCAATGTTAAAGTCAAATTTAGTTCTGCACGCTACCTGTATTTACTTTGGTTATAATGTTAACATCTTTAATGGTATTGATCTTATCAGCTATTATGAAGTCAAGTCCGTTTTCTGTTACACCATATGGGCTTTTCCAAGTCCACTTACGACTTTCTCGTTTTTAGAAGAATGTATTAGTTATCTTTAATCCGTATCTCTCTGATACGCTAGCATGTTACCTTTATCGTTTCTCTGGCCTGTTCCATACTTTCCTACACTAGATCCCCCAACCTTTCCTTTACCTACTTAAGCATTAAAGTCTCCCATGAGTGTTGTGTAGTTAGTCTGTCCATTATCTTACTGATGTCGTCATAGAACTCTGCAATCTCTCGGTCAAATCTTTTCGAAGTTGGCGCATAAACCTGGATTACCCGTAGTGTGTATCTTTTGTTTAATCTAACTATTATCAAAGCTAGTATGTCTGATATGCTCTCAAAACTTATAACAGTGCATGCGATGTTAGTATTGACTGAGAATCCT
This sequence comes from Architeuthis dux, assembly GCA_006491835.1. Lineage (NCBI taxonomy): Eukaryota > Metazoa > Mollusca > Cephalopoda > Oegopsida > Architeuthidae > Architeuthis > Architeuthis dux. Next base: position 272,491 of record VCCN01000353.1, on the reverse strand, counting down.
ACGCCGCTGAATTTGTTCCCCACTCCCCCTTTATAATAGAATAGATGGTTACTCACCGTAAGCTTTAGAAAGTGTTCTCCATATCTGTGGGTTTTCCATATACCTACGATGTGCCAGTTGATATTATCTAATTCCATTAATAGTTGGTCCGTGGCCTTCAGCTATGCCGCAAATATTGTAGATGTACATCTTCATATTATTTAATTTGTTTAATGTCCAAGACTTTGTCTTGCTTGGATAGTGTCTGCTCGCATTCAAGAGCACATTGCCCGCAGGCACACGAAGCGAAGCGGTTGGACATTTAATAGCCGTTGATTCAACAGTAAGGCTACAGTATTTATATAGCTGCGAAAATGTATTTATACTTATCATATTCTGTCGGATATAAAATGTTCCATTCATTGAATACTCCATACTGTCTGCATAGAGAACAACACCTGTATATTGATGCCAACGATCGTGAAATGTAGAGATAATCAATATGTGCGTGCAGGACTCCTTCATTACCATGAGGGTGCCGTTAGCCCAGTGGTAAGAGCAGAGCCTGCGTATAAATATGCTTCTACGGTGGAAGCTCATTTCTTTAATTATTTACAGGATTTAGGCCGCTCGTTTCGCCACCGAGTCAAATCGGTGCCGAGCAAATGTAGGTTCCTAATAAAAATGTTTTTATAATTATCATATTCTGTCGGATATAAAAGTATCCATTCACTGAATACTTCATACTGTCGCCATATGTAACATCACATGTATATTATATCCAAGGGGTTTAAGGAGACCATTCCTTTAGCTCTTCTAAAGTTGTTGATGCCCAATAACATAAATAAATGTTTCCATGCGTGTGCAGGGATATAGAACATATACATACTGCAGTTTATGCATGCAATATAGGATCGTTTATACTGTCGTTGAATGTGGGATTTACCTTTATATTTCACAAGATACACCAGAGAACACCTACTATATTGCAGATTCAAAATTTCCCAATAAGCTCAGATATTTAAAACCTAGGGGTATACTAGATACAGGCTAAATCACCAAGATTAATGTCTATAAGTGAAACAGTTTTGGTTACAAGTTTGCAAATTAAACCTGCTTCCTATTGGCGACATTGTGTTACGTGTAGCATAGTCACCTATGCAGTGTGCATATGTGCAGGTTGCAATGACAGGTTCATTATGTTCCGACCGGCCATTGGAGAACGGAGGGCAACAGAAACTAAAATTGTGCAACACGATCGTTCCAAAAAGGTCGAGTTGGCAAACGCGAAAAGTCAAAGAAGAGGGGGAATAACGCATACCTTTTTGGTGTCTTCCTTGCATAACTGTGCAGTTTCGGGAAGCTGTATACAAAACCGCCATCTGCATGCTTGCGTCACACACATAACATGATGACACACATTTCGGTGGAATAATCATTATTTATTTACCTCCCGTGGCGTGTGAACAAATATATCTGACCTACCCTTTCTGAAGTCAGAGTTTCTCTCCCTCTGTATTTCTCCCTATTAGCTATTTAATCGCCACCAAAACACTTTTGGCTGCTGGCTAAAGACACGCGTGTTCCAGATAACTCGTCTCCTCGCTAACTCATCTACACCACAACTCTCTCTCTCTCTCTCTCTCTCTCTCTCTCTCTCTCTCTCTCTCTCTCTCTCTCTCTCTCATCGACGTAGTTACAGGTCAATTAGCTTTGTGACCCCAAGGAAAAAGTCCGTTGCATGTTCAAATCTAAATTTCCAACTGCTAAAGAACATATCAGAACTAAAACTAAAACATCTCATGAGCTGACAACACTGTTCTAATCGGATACACAATATCACGTGACATTCTTCCGGTGTCTTTTACCCAGACCCAAAATCTTAATCATCAGGTGATATCTGGGGTTGTCAGTTCACGAGCTCACGATGATAACAGACCACTTGACTTCTCAATGGATAGCCGATTTTGGCTGACGAAACGCATACGTTTTGGCTGGATGAAATGACCATCTGTCCAGTACAATTATGTGTGTATTGTACTATCCCAAAATCATGCGTGGGAAAGATCTGACTCAATGAAGCCAGACATACCTACACATATGCGTATATAAATATGCGCAGTAATAAAACAAACACATGAAACAAGAAGGAGAACGGTGAGTTGTCAAAATTCAATGAATTCCCACATATTTTTACAAATGTGTTTATAGCCAAAAGATGAACATTTCAAAACTAAGGCGTTTTCTTATTTTCTGCTTACAATAGAATATCGTTTATTTGTAAGATATGGAGATGTTAATATTCTGTAAAGAGTTTAATTATCGTTTTAGTATTTTCCAGAAAACCACGGTATAATAAAAGAAAATAGAGCCACCCTTTTTTCTCTAGGCAAAGCAGACTGCAGAAAAAAAGAAAATATGGTGTGGCTCTTCTGTGTGATAACAACAAGGATTCGAAGAAGAGATTCAATTGTTTGTACACAATTCGGAATATTAATGACTCTCTTGACAGTTATAGACAATATTGCTCATATCAGGACATTTCGACTGGTCATATCTAATATCTAATGGCTAGTTAGTCCTACTTATTTGTTTCAAATAACATGTGGTTCATTTTTTTATGTTTTCCATGTAGTAGGGTCACTACTCTGTGATTACTACTACCACTGCTGACGCTATCCTCCTACCAGGTTACTTAGCACACAACCCAAAGTATATAAAAAGATAGCACTACTGGAGCATCGGAGAACAGACACATATTAGTGCATCGAATGTATTATGCTATTTGGTATCGAGAGTATCTATCGAGATTCTGCGACTCATCAGTCTAACCTGCTACGTGTGAAGCACAGCTACACATCAAGTACAACTACGTCAGTCATTAACAACAGTTGTGACTAATTCAATATTGAGAACAAGTGCCAAACTCAACAACTTAATGTGCCGAAGTATAACAACTCAGATTACAGTTAGATTGGTATTCCGTTTTGTTAATTGTCCATTACTAATGTCATATTATAGCACTACGATCAGTATACCAGTGTTAAAGTTGTAAATACTATGTAATCATGTTTTACAACATACAAATCAACACGGAGATCATTGAAATTTTGTTATGGATTTTCAAATGGCCGATCTGATCAGAAAACCCTGGAGAAGAAATTCACCAGATCTCATGCTTGTATCATAATTCTAATGATTTTTCTGTTATCTATAAATAATATATAAACATCAAGTCACAAACAACACGCATACTGGTCTGCTTATTAAAAACTCACGTGGAGGGGGGTGGCTCTATTTGAACGTATATACGCAAAGGTGTGTACGTTGCTTCGTGCTTTGTCAATGAATATATTCGGCACTTTTACCAATCTCTCTCTCAGTATCTCTCTCTCCCTCTCTGCCTCACACTCGTTTTCCCAAGTTTTTAAATGATCACCACCAACATGGCATGCTGTCAAAATACTTTGGTCACGTGACGGTTTCTATTGAGTGACTAACCAACTAACTGTCTATCCATCTATTCAATTTCATGCAGGCTGATGCAAACAAAAATGTTATGTCTATGTATGTAATTATTTGCACAAGAACAGATGAAGAGACGTCGTTTCTGACGGATATTCTTATCAATGCCTCCAAATTTGCACAAGTTGCTTTACGCTTGAGGTGTTGTGCTGACATCCTAAATGTGCACCAACAGCGATGGTTGGTCGCATTTTCCCAGGCAACACTTATCATTGCCAAGTGGAAATTGTATGATCTTCACTAACGCATTACTTCCGGTCGTTACTCCATTCACTTCTGCTTGACACTAGAGAAGTTCGCGCCAACAACGCTTGCTCACAATAAGAGCGGCCGATATGTGATGACTGGATTGTGGGAGTCTGCTCGTTATTCTTTATGTCCCTCGCTTGAACACAGAAAAGCAATCAGGTACACATTAGAGCGCACGCGCATACACGCACACACACGCACACACACACACACACACACACACACATACGTACAATCACATACACACGCGCGCGCGCACACACACACACACACACTGCTATTTCCATCTCATTCCGACGTTCATGCTGACGACAAGGGCTATTCATTACTTATTTGATGGTATTTTAAATATATTTAGAAATGTTCTACTTTTGTTTCCATTTTTAAAAAGTCACCAGAGGAAACGATACTTAACGGTATTTTGTGTAAGCCATGCTAAATATAACGCGCGCGCGCGCACACACACACACGTATTACTTCATAACTTGCCTCCTAAACACCCGTATTCTCCCACTCCTTCTGCCCCTCGGTTTTCCCTAATTCCTTCCCGCCTAATATCAGTATGCAGATTTGTCGGTCGGAAATCGTAACTAATTCCACCTCAGAAGGATTTGCAATCAGACACATACTTGTGACAAGATAAAACCCTCTTTCTTAGGTAAATCTTACAGATATCGGTATAGTTTTAAAAGTATCTAGATTCGTTTTTTAAAAGGATTTGTAATTGCTGTGTTTAAGTAATTGTAAATATTCTTTTGGATTAGGGAAAAGAAGGAAAGAAAATAAATGTCACATGGAATTGCATGGACATGGAATAGTGGACTGTTATCAAGGTCAACATGTAGAACACTACCTTACCGACCATTATAAGAAGGTTCTGGAAGTAAACTGATACTTTGTTACTATGGGGATTCCGATTGGTCGAAAGTTCGTAGTCACATGTGTAACTACATCCCGGCTCGTACGTGAAGGAAAAGGTTCATCGCTTCCTACTGGTGTATATAAACGACCTTTATTACAACGTGTTAGTGCACCGTTCTTAGTACAACACTTAGTACGACTCCCAGTACAACGTTTTGGTACAACTTTACGTTCAGTACAACTTCTAGTACATCGTTCAATACAACGTCTGGTACAACGTTACGTTCAGTACAACATCTAGTACAACGTTATGTTCAGTACAATGTCTAGTACAACGTTACGTTCAGTACAACGTCTAGTACAACGTTACGTTCAATACACCGTCTAGTACAACGTTACGTTCAGTACAACGTGAAAACTGCAATATAATAATAAAGCCACGAATTAGGCAAAATACACAAATACATATACATGGTTAACATCGTAAATCAACAAACATAACGTTTACGTTTAAACGTAGCAAACTGCAAATACAATGATAAGGTCGTGATTTAGGCAAAATACACAAATACATCGTAAATCGACATACATAACGTTTGAACGCAAACACGATGATAAGGCCGTGGTTTAGGCAGAATACACAGACGGTTAAAACGTCGTAAATAAACACACATAACGTTTGAACGTAGAACACTGCGAATACAATGATAAGGCCGTGATTTGGGCAAAATACACATAGACGGTAAAAACATCGTAAATAACATACGAAGCATTTGAACACACAGTCATTCGATAACTACAAGGAAGGAATACCTTCATGAAGCTTATTGGAGTCGCTATTCTAGTTCAATTAGAGCACAGACGTTCGAGATAAAGGTGAAAATGCCTTTCTATTACCGTGATTCGCCTTTGCCAGTTTGTAGCTTGTCTTAGGACTTTGTGTCGTGATTCTGAGTAGGAGAAAACCGTGCTCTGCCTTGAAGGTTGATTTGCGAGACTGCATGGTGAAGTCTCGGTATTCTTAATATGGGCAAAGAGATGCGTGTGTGTGTGTTAACTGATTCCACCTCAGAACGGTTTGCAATCAGACACATACTTGTGATAAGATAAAACCCTCTTTCTTAGGTAAATCTTACAAATATCGGTATAGTTTAATTCGTTTTTTAAAAGGATTTGCAATTCCTGTGTTTAAGTAATTTTGAATATTCTTTTGGATTAGGGAAAAGAAGGAAAGAAAATAAATGTTTTCCATTAACCCTGGAGTCATAATGTCAAGTTATTCTGACCCCGGCCAGAAATTCACTAGGGGTGTCCCTGCAGACTTCTGGTCCTACTTAAATTCACTTTTGTGTGGACAAGGCCGGACGAAACGACTCTGATGACATCGTTTTCTTTATCACGAAGCGCGTACTATGGCGCCTGGCCACTCCACACCCCAATTCTTCATCCCCGGACACCTGGTTCTTTGTGAATTTACATTTCTCAAATTATCTGTGTCTGGCGTCAGCTACAACATGTGACTGAGGTGGGTTTGGGAGTGTCTTTGGACAACACAAATGTATACTATGTGCAGTTATAGTCCAGTTCCCGAAACGAGACACGCACTGGCCCTGGTCCAATAGGTAAAATAATACCCGCTTCGTTTTTTACTTTGAAGAAATACCTGTGACATTTCTTTCGCTGCTAACGATACTTACTAACCAGCCGGCGATTGTAGCGATACTGACTACTCCCTGCCCGTGTGCCTGTGTGCGACTATGTGTTGTTATAGTCCAGTTCCCGAAACGAGCCACGGTATGTGGACTCCATCTGGCCCTGACCCTCCATCCTAAACAGTGAAGGCCAATTAGAAATAATTTGGCTGTTAGAATGTCATACCCTAACGGACATAGGTATCAACAAATTTACGGTTCAAAACTAGACGACACTGGCAGTTTATGAACCTTTGCATAAAAAGGTGCTTCATACTACACTCGTACATTGTAATGTGACCACTATATTTTATAATGGTCCAACCACCAAATTAATGTTTTAACTTAGCACACGTTAGAGTAAGGGGTGAAACTTATGTCAATATTCTCACTTTTACTCCAAATATTCACTTGGCGAAAGAATATTAGGCAATATTTGAAAGAAAAACACAGTAGTATTCTTTACACCCCATACAATAAGCGAAAATTCGGTAACATTTGAAAACATTTTTTATCCACTCACATAGTCAGAAAGGGTAACATAGCCCATGACCTTCGCTTTGAAAAGATGAGCATAGGTACATGCAGACAGACATCCATAAAGATGTAATATCAGGATATGCATATTGTAGTATGTTTCCTTTCACCTGTTATCTTTCTTCTTTCACATCCTCGTTCTCCTTGCTCTCCTCTCTATCAACCTCCTTCTCGCTAATATTTTACTGGTAACATATTATACAATGAAACTATAATTATGAACATTGATCACTCATCGATTTGTTGTTAACATTTAATAGGGAATCTAATTATCTCTTTTGCTCACTTCTGAATCTCTCTCATATATATATATATA